>VWZD01013483.1:1571208-1724814 GCA_013396695.1 Sakesphorus luctuosus | reverse complement strand
AGGATAGATAACAGAAATGTAGCTTTGAAAATGAATTATACCAACTAAAAGATTTCTGAATAGCAGTAAGAAATAATGTAAGTAAAACATGTTGCTGTGACTTTTATAGCCAGGTAATGCAGAATTCCAGTAGTAGGAAATCTATTTACTTTATAGAATTGCAGAGCAAATGCTCTAGTCCTTGCAAGAACAGTCACTCACTGTTCATGGAAGAGGGCAAAAGATGTTAAGTTAGCAGGAGCATAATTGTCCCTGGTTGAATTTGTACTTTTTAATAGCTTTATTAGGTATCTGTGTTCCTTCTGGTTTGTGATATGCTTATGCCTGGAATTCTCTGCCTCACTTGCTTCTAAGAAGCACAAGAATTTTTTTTCTTTCCATCAGTCTGCAAAAGGTAGTCCACCGTATATATCATCACAGCAAGAATCCCTAGTCCAGGCTGAGTACCTACACACAGAATTTAAATATGGCAAATACAAGAAGGTATGATATGTCAGAAAATAGGCTACCAGTAATGAAGAAGAAAAAGTAAAATGGTTTGTTTGATTGTTGATAAAATGACATTTATGTTCATATAAAGAAGGGGATTTAAAAACTAAGAGAGTTCAACTTTTGGATTTTTTGAATGATATGTAAATATATATGTTTGTTAAAATGGATAGAATTGTTTATTTTCTGGAATTTTTAAATGTATTCTGGAACAGATTAACTCATTATTCATCCAAGTACTTAAGGACTAAATTGAACAGGGAAATTCTTTTGTGCATCCTGGTAAACCTGGCTGTTCTAAGTCTTTCTGTATTTCCTGGGAACAAAGAAGAATCTATTTTTATTGTTTGATTTTCAGCATGAGAAACTCCTTGTAACTGTCAGGGAAATGCCCTTCCTAAACCAGGATGAATCAAACCCTGACAATTGGTTCTTAGACTATTTTTGTTACTGTTGCAGTCCTAACCCCTATATAGGAAAATTCCCATATGAACAAAATAGATCTACGTTCCATCTTCTGTTATATGTTGTGAGTCTTTTTAGTGTACTCAGCTTGCAATTTGAAGCCTGGTATTTGACAAATGCAAGGCGATCTAATGTTGAAAAATATTTGAATGGTATAAAGGGACATGAACAAAATAAAGTTTTTCTGTGCAAGTGCTGGGAAGAAATGAGGAATTAGACTTGTAGATTGTTGCTCCTGTAGTTTGGCAAAGGGTGGCTATTGCACTTTCTGACACATGTGGAAGTGTCTGAAGGTATTGAGTGGTAGCAATAGCACTGAGCAGGAGACCCATGTTCAGTAATATTTATATCACAGACATACTTTGTCTTTGCCAATTCTTATTTCTATTGTTTGTCACCATATTTCAGTGTGCCTTTGTAGCAGGTTGCAAACTGACTGCTTTGCTAGCTCACTTGGCAATTCAAATTTGAAATGTCTGTTCTGTAATTCCTCTGGTAAGTTGCCTGGTTTATATGTTTTTCTCTTCAAAAAAAGTACCATGGTTTGTCATTTTCCAGCTCTGGGACCTTTGCTTTCCTCCATTAGTTCTGAAGAATAATAGCCAGTGACTCCAAGACTATTTCTGCAAGTTCCATTAACACTCTGGGATTTATTCCACCTGAATTCTGTGAATTTTCTTTTATTGCAATAAATGTATTGTATATGAAAAGATCAGTTATTTCACTACTTAAGAAAGTCTGGGTAAATCTGTTCTGATGGATTATTTCGAAAGAAAGCTGGGAATGTGTGTATTACTGTCTGGATGGCAAAGTGAGAGCTGCATTTATGAAAGGCAGCTGAACTGCTGCGATGATTCTAAGGGAGAGAAATGTGACGTAGCACCCCACCGGCAGCTGAACTGGCAAAGGGAACATTTGGGGATGTTGCAAACAAATTAATTGTCTTTATAAATAATAACTATTAATCACTACTCTTAGTTAAAATTGGAATAATAACCAAAAAAATCTGTTTTGAAAATTCTTCTGGTTAGAATGAAAGTGCTCCTTGGTTATAAACCTGACCCTTCCCTAGTACATCAGCTTGATTAGTCCTGTGTCTTCATTTTGAAGTCAAGTTTTAATGAACTTTGTTGTCCTTTCTCCTTGTCATCTGTTACGTACATTTAATTATGGTATCGAAGATCAATGATCCTTACATTTATTTTCCTCGAGTATATCACTCGATGACAAGATTTTGAAATGCTTTTTAGCAGTTTTGCCCTTCAGCTGTAAATTGTGATTCTGTACTTCTTCATTAATGATCTTGGAGCGCTTACATAACTACTTAAGGGAAAATATTAAATGTAAGATGGTTCCATTAATTTAAGAGCACGGACATTCTATTTAGACTCCCTTTCCTTGCTCAAGGAGTACAGCATTTTTCATTTTGATAAATGATTTGACTTGTTATAACTTTTTTAACTAATGGATATAGAAAAAAAACCCCGTTAAATAAAAATGATATGACAAAAAAGTGTGACATTCACTTTATTTTATACAAAAATGAATGTAACACAAAACGATTTTATTGAACTGTAACAACAAAACATTTGAAGTTCAGCACTGAATTGGCCTTGAAATTTATTTCTTGAGTCATATAGATCCTTTTGCCTTCAGATGTATGTTCAGATACAGCCCAGTTAAAGACCCATACTGCTAGCAATGCAGTGCTGCAAGGCATTAGATTAGGATAAGAATTTCTTTCTAGAAATTTTATCTCTTTCTGGTTGTTTTGATTTTTTTTGGTCAGGGGATTTCCCTCTTTTTTTTTTTTTTTAAATAGGATTCTGTTAACAAACATATTATTTAACCAAGGAATTTAATGGTCTAACTTCAAATGTGTTACGGTTTGTGATCAATAAGCAGTAGATATCATGGCTGAGATTTTCAAAGGGTCAGAAGAATAATTACATGTTCATTTCCCATTAAGTTCTCAATGCCTTTGAAAATTTTAGTCATGCTTCTCACTGAGCTCTACTCAGAAAAGATTGGATCATATTATTTAGAGAGTGGCATCTGCATATTGAACCAGCTGAAGTATGGGAACTGCAATCAATTAAATCTCTCCAATCTAGACACCTTTGTGCTGTTTTTAATCACATCCAGCAGCTCCACAGTTTATGAGCCTACATACATCTCAACCTTTTAACTTGCTGAAGTTCCCAGTTTCATCCTAGTGTGTTTCACTTAAGTAATAAAAGTAAATCTATCTGTGTAGGTTATTACTGTGAATGTCAATTGCATTTATATGTATATCAGAAGAAAGATATTGGTCATTATAAACTTTTTTTCCTTTTCTTCAGCTTCAACTGCTGCTGTGAGAACCATCAAAAAGCATCAAGCATTTGAAATGGCTTTCACTTTATTTCCTTTCCTTGCTGCCAAATTGAAAAACCTAATTACAGTGCTGCTACCATGGGTGCACTGTCTCATGGATGGAAAAGACAGATCCAGGATATCAGGTCAAATTTTCAACCTCTCAGAAGGATATTAATGTAATGAAGGGCATAAAGTTTTTGTACCTTGCACATCATCTATTGGAACCTGGTATATACATCTCAACAAGCAAATTTGTCATCACCACCCTTGCTGCTGAAGAACTGATGTATACTTTCCAAAATCAAGTTAGTTTACCTATTGGCTTCCCATAGGATGAGACAAATTCCTTAGTTTTCAGTAGCTTACAACACAAACCTGCTAGCTCAGCAACTGAGCATCACACTTCACCTCTATGTGTGTTAATAGTAACCAGTACGGGTTTATGTGAGCAGGAGGGAGATCAAAATAAAAGAGAATTAAAAAAAAATAGAACCTCCACAAAATTATGAAGTGTGTAGCAGCCTTTAGTCCTTAATGTCAGAATAAAAATATTTTTCCATACAACAAGTTTGGAGTCAAATAAAACCTCAGAATTAAGTCTGTATGGAAAATGGTCCATGATTTGCACTTCTTATCCCCTTCCCCCTTACTTTGCCAGGTAAGAGCAGCCAAGCTGTAGTTTAGAAATTCAAGGCGAAAATCTTGTCAGTTCCTCCCACACCTTCATGGGATTTTCCTGCCGTTCCTTTACGCTCTAAACTTATTTCTAGGATTGGCCCAAAGACAGCACTCTGTAGGTTGCACAAAAATGTGGAATTTAAGGACACCCAAAGACAAACGCCCATCCCTACAAGCACGTGTTATTTTTCAAGTGTTTATGTAAGTCAGAAGTTTGGTGGAAAGAAGGAATAAGTGGCAAAGGAGAGTGGGAGCCATTCCTTGTCCAGACACTTATTGTTCTTGTGCTCTATTCAGATGAAAAGGGACCTGGATTGGTATTAAGACAGTTATACTCATCCTTGATACATTAACAAGACCATCTCCTTCTTGCATCACTTTTTAGATGTGTCCTCATGACAGCTGCTGTGCTGAAGAAATTGCTATACAAAAAATAACTTTCTATCTCAGTTGAACTTAAGTTGCCAGATCTGTTTTTAAACTAATTTTTCAAGACTATTTTTTCACATATTTTTCCACATAATTCATGACTGCAGCAGCTGTAAGCCTCTCATTGAAATGAAATGTCAAAGGATTTTTTTCACCTGCAGATATAAAAGGTACTTTTAAGGCAAATATAGAAAAGCTTTTCCCTGTTTTTGCTGTATCATTAGCACTGTCTTTAACTTTGCTTGCACTGGTGCTGGTAATTCAATATGTTGAATTATGCTTTCTTGGGGGCAGATCCCTGTCTACTGGAAGCAGTCACAAATTCATTGATTTTAATGCAGCAAGGCTGGTATATAACACTTGTAGACAGGTGCCATTTTTGTGTGATTATTGAGCTCTGCCAAAACTTCAAGTATTTAACTGCTTGTCTCATGCTGGTCAATATTCTAGATAATGACTTTTCATTTAAAATGCTTATTTGGATCTTTGATAGCATATTAGTCTGTCAGGTTTTGATTGTAACATTGACAAAAATAGTGGAGGAGGCAAGAACAGATCTGCAAATGAGATTATGATGCAAGTGGTAAAAGCTGCCTCTGGAGGCTTTTGAGCTTTTTGGCTCAGTGACCACAGTGTTGCATCTTCTTGAGTTACAGCAGTTATTAAACTGGTTGACAAGAGAGATGCAGTAGTTGCCTTGAAAAGAGATTAGTCTGTTGAAGGAGGACTTTCTGCAGCTCAGAGTCCCCTCTCCCAATAAGCATTTTAGCTCTGGATAGCCCTGGAAATTTATTGTGTGTTTCACCATTAATACTCATAAACATCACAAGATTCTTACACTGCTTTTTTGCTTACTCTGTCTCTCTGTGGCTTTCAGTGGGTAGCTCTGAAACAGTGAGCACCCACTTAGCAACTCATCTGTAGGCAGGGCTCTTACTGTTTGCTAAAGATCTAAACCAAGATAAATAATCCTTCAGCTGTGACTGTATTTAATTCACAAGTGGAAGTTCCCAGAGGCACATATTTAGACCCTATATGTAAATTATGGATTTTTTTCTTATTTTTCCATTAGGAATTGTACTTGTGTGCTTAAATGAGCAGGAATTAAGCTTTTAAACTTTTTGAAATAGAATGGTATTTTCATAGCATGTTTTCATAACACTTCTGCACTTATATGGAGTATTATTGTTCCCACATTGCCAGTAAGTACTGTGCTAACATCACCTTTATGATGAGTAATCTTTGCTGTATTTCTTAACTTGAAAGCTAAGAATAATATCCCCTTGGCAAAAATGACTATATGAAAATGCATCTTCCTTCTTAATTTGTTTGCCAGCTCTTTTATTCAGATTGCTTTACTGATTAGAGAGTCAGGACACTAAGGTTTAATTCACATTGAATTTTGTCATTGTGGTAAGTTTTGCAAGCGTTTCAACTTTCCATATATCCCAGTTTCAATATTTGAGAATGGGAAATTATTTCAAATTCCCTTTCCTGAAATGCTTTTAGATGAATGAAGGCATGGATTGATCAATACTTTCACTTTGCCATGTGAGCGATTTGAAGTAAATATTAAGCTGTCTAACACTATCAATGATGACATAGAGTCAGCTTTTCTTCATTAGGCTTGTGGTAAAGTATTTCCTCTTGCTAGTTAAAGGCAGGACACATTTTTTTACTTTATCAGTTACTGAAGTCTTGTTCCTCTATGGAACCAGGAAATACAGGGTGGTTTTTTCTGACTGTTAAATAAGACTTTTTTCCAATGTTTTACTGCAACAAAGAAGCAATACCACAAAAAATTCAATATTGCTGTGCTTGCTGCAAATATTTAGATATATCTTGAAATTACCAATATTGGTAGTACAGCAGTGGGCTGAGTGTGGTTAATTCAAATGGAGAGGTAAGGTTATAAAAGAGCTTTTGAAGAGAAACCTTTCATTGAGAAACTAATTTTGAAACACACTGTTTAGTACCTGAGTCTCTCTGTCTCACAGGTGTAAAGAATCTCTGCCAGGGATGGTTTCCTGGTGATATTTAGAACAGACACAATTCCACCAACCTTTCCTTTAGCTGCTAGACTAAACTGTGATGAGAAGGCCCTGGAAGTCCCATGTCCTACCAATTTCAGGAATTGTGATATTGTGTGGTCTTGCATGTGGGAAGAAGCTTTATAAACAGGGGGGTAAAAATTCCCTGGGGGAAGAAAGAAGCAGAGAAGAAGCAATGTAAAATGGAAGGCTGAAGCACTCAACACTTCAAGAGGTGGAGGGATTATTCTACTACCTGAGGAGGAGAGGATATGACAGGTGTTTAAGTGTCTCTATGTAGTGCATGTTAGTTCTTTCTTTTAGCTTTGATGTGATTTTCCCACTTTAATTTACATGGAATAGCTTCAAAAATAATAAAAAATAGATATTGTACAGCTATCATAGCAAGCTTTTCATATGGTGTCAGTTTGGGATAAAGGAATAAAAAGTTCCAATAATATCTTTCAAGCATTAATCTCTGCAAGATGTCGAGAAGACCAGAATTAGAGCAATATGTGGTCTTTGCCATCTTTGACTGTTGTGCCTCAAAGACACTTTTGATCACTTGAAAAGAAAATTCAACACTTAAAAAGCACACAAACCAGTAGAATTTCCACAACAATCCAGTTCCCCATTTACATCCCAACAGGGTCAATTTTCAATGCGTTTCATATAAGGAAAAAACCCCTGTTCTCACGATTGTTTGTGTATGTAGTTCTGCACACCCCATGCTGTAAATAGACCTCACAGTGTCAGATCCATGCTGGGACCAACAATATATGCCCAATGGGCCAGGCAAGCAACATCTACTGTATGTTTATGGCTTTTCCTCTGCATTTTTAAAGCTCCTTCTTCCTCTGTCTCAGCCTGGCAGTATAGCTTTCTATAGTTTGGGGTGTTGTAAAAAGCCCTCCCTAAAAAGCACATTGGAATGCAACATTTGGACCCACAAAGGAAAGCTCAAGCTCTCTACTGAACAGCCTTTGTTTTCTAAATGATTTCTGGGATGCAGCAGGACAGAAAAGCTGCACAGCAATACAAATAGTTGTAGAAGATATAGATGTGGCATCTTAGTGCCCCACTTCAGGTGACAATTGTGGCTCTCTTACAGTGTGGCATTTCACACCAGAGCACACCTTAACTTCCTGAGCTGTGCTGGATATCAAAAGATTCTGAAATAAAATTCAGTCTCAAACTCCTTTAAAAATACTGGAAATGACAGCTTGACTGCTCAGAAAAGATTTTTTTTTTTTTCACAAAAACTGAACAGTGGTGTCTGAAATTTCTTTAGAAGAAGGCTAAAGGGAGGTGTTATATCTCTTCTAGTCCTGTTTTCATAGTCCTGTTTTCATATGGAGTCTGGGAATGTGGCCCTCCGATGGGTAACAAACTAGCAATAAAATACATCCATTAATTGAAGCAAAGGCAACCCTTGACTAATTTTGTGTTTAACAGATTCTTGAAGTGGCTGCATTTTTCTGAAATTTTGTCAATCTTGTTTTAAAGGCAGTGTTTGAAATCTGACCTGTAAGTGTATTTGTGACTCATCAATTAAACCTCACAGTTGTATTTCTCTTTCCTGGTTCCGTTAGTAGTGGAACATGAAAACTTCATGTTGACTTTCAAGCAGGAGTTGCATTACGGAGCCTGTTCATCTGGAATTCTGCTCAAAAGATGGAGAGACATTTCAAGGTAGAATTATGAAAAAATGTCACTAAGTACTGAAATTATTCCAGGCATGTGTTGACAGTGTCAAGCCTGAACCATTCTGAAGTATCTAGAATCCTAGAAATGGCAATTTTGGATCATTTCTGAACTATTCTACATCTACTAGATGTAGACTAGCTGATGTTTCCTTAAATGTAAAGCAGAATTCATTGCAACTTGTGAGGACTAGTATTTCTGTATTGTTTCTTTGGTACTTTTGACATCAAACATAATATAATACATCTGCTAAGAAAAATTTTCCCCAAATACTTTAATAGTGAGAAATACAGAATTCTATATTGATGTACACTCATTTTGTATAAATCTATAATAAATTAACATTATATATATAAAATTATTGCATATTTTATTACATCTAATTCCTTAAGGAAAGTACAGCTGCCGAATTTTTAAATATTTTTATTTTTGACTGTAGTAGTTGGCACTCTTTTTTGAGCATCCTTTGAGTGAAAGATGTCAATACTCTTCAGTGATACTTTTTTTTGTTTAAAAATTTCCTTCAAGGTATTTCAAACACAAATTTCAAACTCTTCAAAATAAAAGAGAAAAATTTTAATCAAGCTGTCACTTTTTAAAACTTCTACTTAACTGAAATATCATTATTTCCCTGTAAAGCAAGACAAATTTTTAAAATACCAAAGATAACAGCCAAAATTATTTGTATTTTCTTTTCTTAACTGATGTTTATTACTGGGTTGTGATTTGCTTATCCTGAAGCAAGACAGAATCCTTCCTAAGGAATGACAATTAAGTAGTATAATAAAGATATTTTAAAAAAAAAATCTAATTATAAGATCAAATGAAATTATTCATCAATCTAATGGGCCAAGAATATGAATTCTAATTGAAATCCAGAGTCAGGTTAGACTTTGTTAGAGAGCTTATAAAATCAAAGTATCTTAAAGACCTGCAAGGATGTTACAAGGATATCACAGAGGATTCCATCATGAATTTAGATGGAGTTCTGCCCTTGAATTAGGGATTTAAAGTTCTGAGAAACATTGTTGATAAATTCATGGCAGTATAAGAAATATTTGTCCTACTCTGCAAATGCTCTGGAGGTAATTTACGTTCCAAAAGTTCCATGGAAAAGTCTGTGCTAAGAAAAAAGGAGGGAAAATAATTTTTGCTTGCAAATTGACCAGAATGCTGGAAAGTTAATTTAATCTGAGAAACTCTGCTTTTAGTTCTCCTGAACAGAAAAGATAATGAAATTGTCCCATTTGTTAACTATGGTAGCTAACTATGGTACTGCATTCATTAGAAATACTGGCAAAATATGTGGGGTTTGTTGTAGTCCCTGCCTACTGTTGGAGAGTTCCCTCTAATACAGATTTCACAGTTCATATAAAATAGTAAAATGCCATAGTTCTTTATGGAGAGCCAGTGGAGCAGGACTACCCTGTTATCCCTTAGTCCCTATGTTAAAGCTTCACATAGAATCATAGAACCATAGAATCACAGAATCGATTGGGTTGGAAAAGACCTCCGAGATCATCAAGTCCAACCCTTGGTCCAACTCCAGTCCATTTACCAGATCATGGCACTCAGTGCCACGGCCAAGCTCAGTTTAAAAACCTCCAGGGATGGGGAATCCACCCCCTCTCTGGGCAGCCCATTCCAATGCCTGATTACTCTCTCTGGAAAGAAGTTTTTTCTGATTTCCAACTTCAATTTCCCCTGGCAGAGCTTGAGCCCGTGCCCCCTTGTCCTATTGCTGAGTGCCTGGGAGAAGAGACCAACCCCCACCTGGCTAGAACTTCCCTTCAGGTAGTTCTAGACAGTGCTGAGGTCACCTCTGAGCCTCCTCTTCTCCAGGCTAAACACCCCCAGCTCCCTCAGCCTCTCCCCATAGGACTTGTGCTCCAGTCCCTTCACCAGCCTTGCTGCTCTTTTCTGGGCCCGCTCCAGCCCCTCAATATCCTTCCTGAACTGAGGGGCCCAGAACTCAACACAACACTCAAGGTGTGGCCTCCCCAAGGCAGAGTACAGGGGAAGGGTCACTGCCCTGGGCCTGCTGGCCACGCTATTTTTGATCCAGGCCAGGATCCCATTGGCCTTCTTGGCCACCTGGGCACAGTGTTGGCTCATGTTGAGCTTCCTGTCAATTAGTCCCCCCAGGTCCCTTTGTGCCTGGCTGCTCTCCAGCCACTCTGTGCCCAGCCTGTAGCGCTCCATGGGGTTGTTGTGGCCAAAGTGCAGGACCCGGCATGTAGTTCTTTATGGAGAACCAGTAGAGTAGGAACACCCTGTTATCCCTTAGTCCCTATGTTAAAGCATCACATACAAAAGGAAAATTTAAATTTCATCTTTGGTGTTTACTGGCCTAGATATGCAATCAGTAAATCAACTGATTTGCTAACACTTTTCTCACTTCAGGATAGACAGCAAAAGGAAATACAGAGCAAATTCTAAAAGGCATTCAGGTTGGACTCCAGCAGTTGCAATAAACCCTTGACTTCAGAGGAGCATAACTGCCTCAAAGAAATTACTTCATCTATTATATCTATAGTAAATATAGAAAGACATGCAATTTTAATAACTTAAAAGCTTTGAAATTCCACAGCAAGGAGAGCTGTATTTCAGCTGTATTTCAAAATTCTGTTGGGAATTACAAGTGCAACCCTGAAATCAGGTCCATTAGAAACCCAAATTGCAATATTACAGTTGAGGAACATGGCACTCAGAATGATGAAGCTGTAAACAAGAAAATGTTTCAAAATGGTTTTTAACATCACAATTACTACCTACACTTCCCAGATAGATATCTGGAGATAGCTTAGTATCTTCTTGATAATTTTAAGAAAACAAGGCTAGTGTCTGTGAGGAGGTGGGGGGAGGGTGTTGGGGAGAAACTTCATTGCACTGGAAAGGCTTTTTGTTTTAAAAACCACTTTTTCCATTAATCAAACACAAATATAGCTTCATGTGTACAGTAAAGAAATTCAGTACTGTCAAACCTGTGATTCATGCTTGCAGTACTTAGAATGTGAAATCCATTGGCAAGATTTATTTCTAAAACCCTAAAAGGGAGTTATATTTTATGAAACTAGAAATTCTTTCTTGGCTCTTGAAACATATTTACTCTTAGTTACCACACACCTATTTGCATTCTTTTCCCCTTTCCTAACTAGTTAGCATGCTAATTTTCACAAATATCTTTATGTTATTTTCCATAATGTTTAAAAATAAATTATTTTAAAATATGCAATGTATTTGTCTGTCTTTGAAATCAATGTAGACCACATGCTTTGTAATCCTTCTAAAATGCCTTCCTTCATTTGCTTTGGGTGCTATAGGCAAAACATTGCTTACGTCTATTTCACTTGTTGCCAATGGAATTTTTTAGTATAACTAGTCAGTTTGCTGAATATATTCTATGGCCCAGGCATTCCACTTTCTAGTATTTATAACTGCTCTCAGGATTTCAATCACGAGAAGAAACCCTGGAACTGTTGCTTAGCAAACTCCTTCCTTTATCAGCAGCAAAGACATTTCAGAAGATCTAATTCAAAACAAAAAATTTGAACCAATGATTTTATTGAACAGATTGTACGAGATGCTGATGACATCTCAATACTGGCTGGTGAGTATGACAGATTATCCACAGAATCTGCATACGTGCAGTTATTTCCATTGCTACATCCCATAAAACCAGGCTCGTGGATTAATAGACTCACAGATCAATAAAACATTGGCCATGTTATAAGAAAGTGCTAAGCACCAATGAGAAGGCAGTTTCTAGTCAGAGTATAGGGAAAATGGGAGTCCATTTCTGTCAGGGCATTTTTCCTCCCCTAGAGTAATTGTTCCTGGCCTAACTCCTCTGTCTGATTTGTTCTCTTGAGTGGTCTCCAGCAGGTGCCATATTTAATACAAATCCTCCCAGTCCTGGGTAATGCACTGCAGTTAATAATGGAGAGGCAAAGTTTTAATGCTTGTTAATCTGTTTTCAGTTGGATAACCTGAAAATAATGTCTGCCTGCCCTATTGGCAGCTCCAAAGACTACAGTGAACAGGTGGGGTGTTTTCTTTCCAGGAAATGTCACTTTGATGTCTGGAAAGCAGATGTAGTTTTCCCCGACACAGTGCGGGTCTATCTTCTAACTTAATAGGAGCTCTAAATAGCTGACAGGTGATAATACATCTAGTCAGCTCTAAGCATATTCTGACTGTACTGCCAGCTACTAAATGGGAAACTTTCACTTCTGCAAAAAAGTGATCACCTTTTAGAGCAAGAAACCACGGTTAAAAAACTTTCTGACTAGAAAATCAAGCCAGACACCTTCCAAGATATATATAAGTGATACATATGCATGTATAGAAACATTATTTGGTACAACGGCTGATATGTTGGTGATCTGATATTAAAAACAACTTTCAGGGAAGAAGAGATTATTTAAATCTCCATTCTAGGTACCCCTAAAGTGAAAGAGGATTCAGAAGTCTATATCTTATGTGACCTTTGGTGTCAGCTCTCGGGCAATGGTCTAAGCCTAATTAATTAATTACTACTAAGTACTATTAAGTACTTTTCTTTCAGAAATCCATTTTCATTTATTGAGCATTTTGGGTGGATCCAGTGTGGTTTCATGAATGCAATTCTCACGGGCTGAAAGCTTTTTCTCCAGGCTTTGGTGCTGTTTTGGTGACTTCTGTAGTCATGCTAGTTTTTCCAGATTTGCATGATTTAGTTTTTCAGAGAGAGGTGGGGGAGAAGAGAAAAACAAAGAGATTTGAAAGATTAGTTTTTTTCACTTGCTCTCAATCTTTCTGTTACCATTCAGCCTGCCCTGGTCTGAGTGAGAACCATCTGTTCCTCTCACCTTCCGATTTTTCCCAGCATTTTTGGTCCAGCATTCAGAAAGCAATATTTTCTTCTAGATACAATAATTTGTTCTCTGACAGCTGCACTGCTGTGGATGCTCAGCCAATACCCAGACTTATATTCCTGCTCCTGATGGTTCCTGGTGTATGTTCTTGCAAATTGTGTCCCTAGACTGACTATTTGGTACCATGCTGAGGTGGCATCTAGCTCCAGGTTATGGTAAATTTCTGCTTTGGACCACTCTACACTTGGATATTTTTTGTCATCAGGAAATCATAATTAACTGGACTGTATGGTGGGTAAATCGTTTGCCAAAACTAATTTTTTTTTTTTAGAAGAATGGCAATTTTGAGCTCTATAAAGAGATATTCTGAATAACTCACCAAATGGATGATTCTGTCTTTGGGCATTGTTTGTTGCAGGAATGTAGATTATGTGTGTAGATAATAGACAGACTGACTGACTGACTGACCGACCAACTGACAGACCAACTTTATTTGCCAACCCTGAGATTCAAGGAAGAAAAATTACTGTCAAGTTAAAACTTCATGAAAAACAAGATTTAAAATAGAAAGGATGACACAACTCTAACAATAGCATTGTGAATGGCGACATTGTCATTCTGAATGGAGATCTGCTGGAGTCAAATTGAATAACAATGCTCTTTTTCTTCATTAAGGCCATTAAAATCTGTAAGGCTATTGGACCTGGATAGACAGAAAGGCTTTAAAAAGCAATGAGGAGAGACTAATGCTCATGGCTGCATACTTACTTGAAGAGCCCAATTAGGTAGAAGTTTGAGCTAATTTGTTCTCTCTGTAAAATCTAAGCAGAAAAGCCTCATTTTTGTATTGGTTTAGAAAAAAAAAATGATTTTTTTTTTCCTAGCATAGTCACATAAATATTAAGAATTCTTTTAGGAGTGCAAAATAATTTTTCTATTGTAACTGGAGATAAATGTTATTTGTGAATAACATAAAAATATAGAAATTCACCAAGATTCTTTCTCTGTGCCTCACTTCACTGTTGCAGTGGAGTGTCTCTTGGAATATTGCAGTTTTCTATTGTTTTTGGGAGTGCTATTATTAGCATGAACTGTGATAAGAATTATTTAAGAACCTAATTGCATGCTCTCTATTTGGCATTTGAGTTTTGCATCTTTGGAACTCATCTTTTCAGAGTGCTTCATTTAGTTTCTATTAATACCCTGTAATTTAATAATTGTAGTGGGAGGCTAGGGAGAATATGGAACAAGGAAAGATTTGCATATTTCTTTGATACAGTAGTTTGTGATAGGCTCTGACCTTTTTTTTTTTTAAGACTGATCTTAAAAAGCAGCTTTGCTAAGGCTGGTGTGAATACCATGGAACATGGAGACACCAGATAGGGAGACTATTCATCCTTTATTGCATTCACTTGTCATATGATTGAGGAAAGGCTGAATCAATCCATCGAAGCTCTGCAAAACAACATTAAGCAATGTAATTCTTGATTAAATCTTGCTTTCAATGTAGATATCAGCCTGAAGAAATGATCTGATAAACTAAATCTTACCATGAAAGCAGAAAAAAAATATTTCTTTTGCTGTTGCCCTAAGATTATGTTGAAAAGCACATCTGAAAAAAACCCCCAAACTGTGGCTGTGACTTCATGTTTGAGTTTATGCCTGTTAAAACATATTACTACAGGCCTCTGTTTTTTTGCTCTTGTAACCCGAGTAAGAAAATAGCATACAAGAAAGAAATCTTCTGGAAAGATTGGCTAATGGCTGTGTAAACAGCAAATGGTTGCCACATATGGGCATTAAGAGTTTTTATTGCAGACTCAGTGACTACTGTGAACAGGGAAGAGCTTCGAAATGTGGTAGTGAGGCAGATCTTTCAGGTGAGGCTTGGAAGTTTGGCAATGTCCTTACTGGAGGTTTTAGGACTTTAGAGCTCAGGGCCCATGTCAAAGAAGGACCACAGCAGCTCAAAGACAAGGCTGGACTGTGCTGCGTGGGTCTTCTACAAGGGCCAAGGGTGATGGGAACAAAGGGAGCATGTAATCATGAGGCTGCACCTTGAACACTGTATTCAGTTTTGGGCCCCTCATGACAAGAAAGGCATTGAGGTGCTGGAGCTTGAGAAGGATAATAAAGCTGATGAAGGGACTGGAGCACGAGTAGATGAGTGAGCTGGGGAGCCTGGAGAAGAGGAGGCTCAGGGGGGACCGTATCACTCGCTACAACTACTTGAAAGAAGTTGTAGCCAGGTGAGGGTCAGTCTCTTGTCTCACATAACAAATGATGGGACAAAAGAAAATGGCCTGAAGTTGTACCAGTGGAGATTTAGCCTTATATTAGGTAAAATTTCTTCAATGAGAGAGCTGAAAAGTATTGGACCAGGATGCCTAGGAAAGTAGCGGAGTCGCCACCCTTAGAAAAAAACTGCAGATGTGGCACTGGGGTCATGGTGTAGTGGTGGACTTGGCAGGGCAGAGTTAATGGATGGACTTGATGATCTTAGAGGTCTTTTTCAACCTAAATGATCCTATGATAATCAACAAAACAGGGCTTAAGCAGAGTCCCCTCAAGCATTTGCATGTAAGCAAGAAAGTGCTGGCAAGGCACCTTTTATGGGGAACTCTTTCCCAGCCTGTTCTGGGAAATCCACATTCCACTCCTTTGCTTTGATGGTGTCTGAGCACTGTCACAGGCTTTCCTGAGAAGTTGTGGAGTCTGCACCTCCAAAGATACTCAAAAGTCATGGTCCTGGGCAAAACTATGTTTGAGCAGTGGGTTAAACAAGGTGACCTGCAGAGGCCCTTTCCAACCTCAGCCACTCTGTGATTATGTGAGCTGAGAAGAACATTGAAAAAGGCTACAAAATATTGTGATGGTCCTGAAAGAAAGGTTCCTGCTGTCCATTTTGCCTGGATGGAGTAAAGGTTTCAGAAATCTTCCTTAATAACAATGAGTTGAAAAACTCAGTTTCTACTCTCAGTCTACTTTGTAAGGGTTGGTGAACATGCTCAGGATACAGCAAATATTATTTGGGCATAGAAGTGGGTAAAAATACACTCAGTCATAGAAGCAGGGACCTCAGTAAGTGTCCAGTTTGCTTTTCCAGTGACTATTTCCTTTTCTCATATAACATTACCTTCTGTTTTTCTCGTTATTAGGGAAGGATTAAAATTTCTCTACAGATTTTTTATAGAAATTATTTTAACTACCCTATTTATAGGACTAAATACAGACCATAAATGCAATGGTAGTTGAGGTCAGCTCAGTGCATGGAGAGGAGTTACTGTGATTTAACAGGGAAACCCAGTCTAATATATTATTATTTGGTTGCACTATAACCATGCATGGCTTATAACCATAATAGCAATTCTGAACACAATTTTCCATCAACTCGTAATAATAGTCCTAAAAATTTGGATGTTTTGCACCATGCTGCCATTTCTTTACTTGCTCTGGAAAGATCAAGAATGATAGATTTTTGCCACAAGTCTCTGCAGTTTGCACAGAAGTTTCCTATTTTCTGAGTGTGGATTTCTGATTTCATGAGTGTCTGGATTATGCTGTTCAATCTTTATATCTATGAGAGCTGACAATATGGAGAACAAGAAAATTTAGCAGCCCCAAAAGCATAAAACATTTTTATCATAGTGATTCCTATAGGTCAGTAAATTCTAAGTGAAAATTTTAGTGTTGAATTCCCAGAATTCATTCATTGATAAAGTAGCGAGTTCTTATAGGACAAAAGACGTGTTTGTTGCTAACCATGTACTGGCTTTCAACTGATGGCAAGTTTTTTGCTCCCAAATTTAAAAAACTGTTGAAAAATATATTATGGCAAAATGAGCTGTATGCATTATCTCTGAAATTCTTGATTTAGCATTTTTATTTCATCATTTCTGCTTCATCACCTGACTCCCCGGCCACCTTCTCTGAAAGAAAATGTTGACTTTTCAGGAAATTATGAGCTCTGTTGAATATTTGGAATTTTGCTTGCATGAGAGAGTTTTTATAGCAACAGCTTCCCAGATGTGTGGGTATGTTTGAATCTTTCAGGAGTGTTGTGTGAGGACATGACCTAATATTCTGTTGTGAACTAATCTGCTCAGTTTTTCAGAGTTCAAGGAATTTTTGCTTCCAATGCAGCAGTAGGAATATTATTGTTCTTTAGCAAACAGTCTTGGACAGATTGCAGAAATCTGTTAAATATTAATTCCATTAGGGCTGAATATTCAACTGAAATTAATTGCGGTACCATGTAAAATTAATGTCATTAATTTATTTTATAAGGAATGCAATGAACTGTATAGAAATTTGTGAGTAGTATTTTAAATAGTACAATGAAGCTTATAATAATTTAATTGCATATTTGAAGGCAGTACAGGTGCAAATTTGAGAATAAATCATATATATGCATATATATCCATTTATATATATGTATATACACACATATGTGCATATATGTGTTTGGATGTGTGGATTTCTCACACACACATATATACACATAAAAACATTACTCTTGAACCACTAAATAAAGCAGAAATTAAACTGCTGTTGGACAACCAGCCTACAGATGTCCTATCTGTGATTCTCCAGATTCCTGAATTTCTGCATCCATGTGCACAAACCTCTTTGCACCTCCATTTCCTGCTACGTGGGTTTTAGCAGCATGGAATTATGACTGGGTATGTGTTGATCCAGATTGATGCCTGATCTGAACATTTGGGGAAGCTGGTTACTGGAGCATGGTGTCGCATGATAAATTAGCAAGGAAGTACAGATGCAGTGGCTGTGTCCTTGCTGAATATGATTGGAGATGATAAAGAATTTAGAATATCAGGAAAGAATAATGGTGCCCGTTGTCCATTCGATGTGCAGGTTTTTTAGGGAAATAAAGCTTTTCAATTTATTTCTTTCTTGCTCAGTATTTCTCTCTCTCCTTTCTCATGTGGCCCATCAGATATGTGGACATTTTGCAGAAAGAATAAAGACAGATATATGAGTAGGAAGGGAGAGAAAACTCAGCATAACTACTTTTTCCTTTCATATATGTCTTTTCTTGTGGTATATTTCCCCTCAAGAACATTCACAGGGTGAAAACAACATAAGGGCTACTGAAATTATGTAGCAATGTACTGCATGCTTCTTATCCTCATTAATTCAAGACAGATAGCATTTGAATGTAAACTAGTCCTCAATATCACTACAAAAAAAAATGGAAATACAAGATGAGCAATGCAGTATTTGTTTCAATGATCTTAGCATGAAGTTCAGTGCACCACAAGGGACTACGGCATAAATATTCAGCAGCATTCAGTTTTTTCACTCTGCATGTGAGAGGGTCCAAGAGAAAGCTCTGTGGGCTGGCTAATACACTTTTCCAAACCAAATGGGTGTGGAGATGTTGTTTCCAAGCCCTAGTTGGGGAGTTCAACCACTGCAGGGAACTACCTACAGTTCATATCCAGCATGGGACTAGGAATTAAACTTAGCATTGAAGGAAAGGTTCATTAAGTTTGATGAGTTTACGGAAAGAATCTGTTCTATTTCATGCTGTGTTGAGTGGTTTTTCACATTAAGATTTGGGTACCTGAGTGTCCAGTTTCAGACATTTTATTAAAAGATTCTCTTAGGGCTCAGGACTTTTCTCCTGTTATTCTAGACCAGTTGCTATGACCAAAATCAACCACCATTTTAAAATTCCTGGCACACATACATAAAGATGAAGCATTTTCTGTTATGCTTCTATTATTGCAATTATGTGATGAAAAGGAGAATTCAATCCAAAATACAGAAGCCCAAATTGTCAAATGCAAATGCTCTTGCAAATGAACCCTCTGCCCACATGGAGAGAAAAGATTCAGGCTCAGATTCACAGCCTGGCTCTTATTCTATGTATGAGAAAGCTTACTGTAAGACCAAAATCAAATTAATTCTGTGTTCAGAAGGTAGTTGCCATTAAATATGCCTCTTTGTCATCTAACTTCATTTTCACATTTTTGCATAGTTTATCTTAGCTAATGAAGAAAGTTGACACAGCAGATCATGTTGTGAAGAGGGGAACTCAACTTTACCAGCTTTAAAATGGTTGTCTTCCAAACCCTTCTGGGCAGAATGACATGAACAGAATAACAAACTGCACTTCCAGCTGAAAATCTATATTAGAAAGCTTTATGCTAGTGTTAGCATATCAGGGTTGCATTGTCAGGAAAGGGCGGGATGCTCAGAGAAGAAGAAAGGCTTTATTTTTTGAATATTTAATTCCTAATGAAAGAAAAGTAAGGTAAGCAAAAAAGCGATTCTTTTTCATCATTTCAGACTGCATGTTAATGTCAGCATATCCATGTGCATTTACAATGTGGTTTGTTCTAAAGGTACCAATTTATTTGTAGTAGAGCTTTATTTCAGTAGTTTTGTTTCAAGCTGCTATTTTTATATCAGGGAATCCAAACTGGGAACTTTGTGAAGTCTGAGATGCTTCTATTAATTTGTGCAAGATTTTCTTTTTCTAATAACTTCATGATTGTTTCAAGGGCTTTCATTTGACTTGGTTGTGCAGAAGATTAGGCCTCAATATTACAAATATTTTCCTTGGGACTTGCATATGAGGCAAGGTATACAAAGGTAGGGCAAGCTACCACCTGTGTGACATTGTTTGCTTTGAGTAAAACATCATTCTAGGGCAAAGTGCCAGGACAAATAATTCAACCTTTTTATCACATGAGTGTCCAAGATATATCTGATACACCACTTTTAAACCCATGAAATCACTTCAAAGACAACTTCTTGACTGTGGCCATCCTCAGAAGAGTTATCTACTTGTTACAGCTCCTGTGTGTCACCCCACAAAGCCTGAAAGTCAAAGGAGCCCTATCGTTGTACCTGCAAGAGCCAAAATGTTCTCCAGATTCCACTGTCATTCCTGTAGCAGGATCCATCCAAATGCCATTCCTTCTTGGCACAGGCAAGGCATCAGTTTTCAGGGTCCTTATGTTTTTTCTCTTTGCAGCCCTCATTCTGATGTATCCATCAGTAAATGATTCCTTTCAAACAAAACTCGAGATTCTCCTGTTCTTTCTCATTGAAATCTCAGCTCCAAAGTACCAAATCCTACATTTGGTACTTTGCACCCAATAAAGTTCTTCTTGGAAAAATGAATTCAGGATCACATCCTCAGATATTACTCAGCCTTTCAAAATGAAGTCAGCCATCTCCCATGTGTTAAATAGATGATTAAGAGGTTACTCCGCAATTAATTTTACCCTGGAAACAGTAGAGATCAATATTCTCCTGAGAAAAATCTCAGCTTTGCTTCAGTTTGGTTGTGAGGAATGGCTGGCACAGGAGACTGATTTTGTATTCAGTCCATTACATGTATCTTGTATTACAGGGAATGTATTCAAACAGCAGTGTACAGCATTATACAGTAGAAAATGTGAGCAATGGCACTTTGAGGACCCATAAGAAAACTGAGGATAATGCCTTCCCATCCTTCTCCCCCTGTTTATTAGTCCCACAGCAGTAAGACCACCCTTTATTGGCAAATGCAGTTATCTCACTTGGCATCTGAGCAGCTTAAATACTAACCAGTCTGTGGCTTTTTCTTCTCTCCCCTTAATACTCAGAGGATTACCCTTGTGAAGGACTACATAAATAGAAAATGTGATGGCTTTGCTTTAACTGCACTAAGCCTGTCTTTTTTTTCCCTGGCAACAGTTTTAAGTGTCAATGTTGCATCCATATTAAGTGTGAATTCCCTCGTGTAAATCCCATTAAGGTTAATAGAATTTTAGTTTTACTGCTTAATAAATTTCAAAGTGGATTAATTTTTGAGAAATATATAACCAGCCATAACACACAGAACATAATCCCATATCAGTATACATATACTGTAGCTAAGTATGGGAAGTGCTAGTAGAGACATGATGCAACTCTGCACTATTTGTAAAGAAAATAAAACAGATTATTTTTGAGTTTGTAATTTAGCTAATATTTCAGTATCACTTGTTTTTTATTGTTTGTTGCTTTCTTTTTTTCTCTTCTACTCATATTGAAATTGTCTTCTTCCAGCTTTCGTGCTTCTGGATTTAAAATCCGAATGAATTGTTTGAGGCACCAGCTTTTCCAAGCTGTGAGATCATAGTCCAATCTCATATACATAGTAATCACTGGGGGAACTGTACAGTGAAAGAGCTGGTACTCAGCTGCTTGTATTTTAAGAGAAACATAGTTTCAGAAGGTTCCATGCCTTTAAGTCACATACATATAACACTGCATGTATTCAAACTTCATCAATTTGAAATTGGTTTATAGTATTAAGTATAGGCTTTCTCTAAAATTAGTGCATTTGTCCCTCAGGAGCTTTCAGTCTCGGCTGCCTTTCTCCAAGTGCTGTTACATTGGGTGTGCCAACTTTAAAAGACGTGCTTGAGGTATAGGAATAGTGTTTCTTTGGAGGCAGACAACACTCCTGAACTCTTGTTCATTGGTGCTGCTCTGAAGTCAGTGTGAGACTGTGTCTCCATGGGCTGGCAGCCTTTCCACTGACCCCCATTCTTCTCAACCTCAAATTTAGCCAACAAAAGCAAATAAAAGGTAACAAAAATTTAGCAAATAAAAGCAAATACAAGGTCTAAGCATTCTAATGCTCACCCATGTCTGCATTTATTCTAGACTTCTTTTTTTTCCCCGCTGTTCACATCCTTTCATACATCTCACTTTTTATTTGTGTTGCCAGTGTGGTGATTTGGGAAATCTGCCTATGTATAACTCTAAATTGCAGCCAAGGTTGTGAAACAGCAGACTATCTGGTTATTAGTTATATTCAGGAGACTGACCGAAAATGTCAGTACAGGTTTCCATATTTATTATCTCAGAGAATTCCATATCCAGTAAGAATACGATTATTTTTTTCTTTGCATGCCAGCCCTGTAACTCTGCCTGTGATCTGAAAGTCAAGCTGTCATCTTTGCTTTTAATGAATTTTTTGCAACAGAAACTTCCATTACAATACTGCTACTTACTTGAGGCAGCATAGGACTGAGGCTACTTTTAAAGCTCCATTGCTTCTGCAAAGAGCTGAAGTGAAAAAGGAAAGAATAAAAAAAAAATCCAAGAAATTATTTTCTATTAATTTTGTTTTTATTAAAAACTAATTGTGATCCTAAGTAATTGCAGGAATACCAATGGTTCAAAAATAAAATGGTATGTCTTCACAGTCATTTTTACTGACTATAACTGTACTTTTATTGTCTAATGGCAGCAAAGAGATGCAACAGCATCCAGCTAAGCAGACAAGGTGACTTATGCTTCTGTAATGCATGTAATAGCTGAAAATTGAAAAGCAGATAATATGGTTCACTCATGCTAAGAAGACTTAAATAGGAACCTCAAGAGAAGTATCACTGAAGATCTCAGCCTACAACTTCCCTCTCATGGAAGGATCCCATGTTTGGCCCTGTTTGACCCTGTTTGCTTTACCTTCCAATGTTCCAGGTCATACTTGATTTCATCTTCAATCTCATCAGTTTTTAGTGGCTGGCTCTTCAAAATCTGAATAGTTGTATTTGTGTTATTACCTAAAAATGCTTTCCTTTACAAGTCATTTGTAGTTCTTGGTCTTTCCTCTGTGATTAGAAGTTTCAGTAAGATTTGCAATCGACTGTGTGGCAAAGTCATACAATTGTGTCTTTATTCAGTTCAAGGTAACATTGCCCAGGGTGAGTTTGGTTGCTGTACCTCTGATGCTGACAAATGCAACATGGACATTTGCTGCTGCACTTTTAGCATCAAGTAGTACATAACAGTTCTACAGCTTAAAAAAAACCCCAGTAGTTAGTTAACTTTTGCAAAATGTTTAAATATTATCCTAACTTTCAAGGCGAGGAGACTGAGGCAGGTGATCGAGACAATCTGTTACCTTGCCCCACCACAGCCACAAAACCTGTTTAAAGCATTTATCAAAAGCAGCAAACAATTGCATAAATGGATACATCAAAGCCAATTCACTTAAATGATCTGTTTTAGACTTTCCTAATTTTTTTGCCTGCTGGAAAAATACTCAATATCAGTATCTTGTCAAAATGTGTCATAATTGTAGAGTGGCTGCCTTTGCTGAGCAGTAGACTCGTGCAGCTTCATATGTGAACACCAGCATAGGTTTGTCCTGGAGAGCTGGCTTATGGCAGGTTTTTCTTTATCTCATCTCTAATTACCTTGAGGAGCAATTGTGAAGGATATTTTGCATGGTCACCTTCTTGTTGTTTATCCTGGGTGTGATTTTTACTTTTCTTTTCTTTTTTCCTTTTCCTTTTCCTTTTCCTTTCTTTCCTTTCTTTTCCTTCCTTTCCTTTCCTTTCCTTTCCTTTCCTTTCCTTTCCTTTCCTTTCCTTTCCTTTCCTTTCCTTTCCTTTCCTTTCCTTTCCTTTCCTTTCCTTTCCTTTCCTTTCCTTTCCTTTCCTTTCCTTTCCTTTCCTTTCCTTTCCTTTCCTTTCCTTTCCTTTCCTTTCCTTTCCTTTCCTTTCCTTTCCTTTCCTTTCCTTTCCTTTCCTTTCCTTTCCTTTCCTTTCCTTTCCTTTCCTTTCCTTTCCTTTCCTTTCCTTTCCTTTCCTTTCCTTTCCTTTCCTTTCCTTTCCTTTCCTTTCCTTTCCTTTCCTTTCCTTTCCTTTCCTTTCCTTTCCTTTCCTTTCCTTTTCTTTTCTTTTCTTTTCTTTTTGTTGTTTTTGTTAAATAAATAGAATCATAGAATCAATTGGGTTGGAAAAGACCTCCCAGATCATCAAGTCCAACCCTTGGTCCAACTCCAGTCCATTTACCAGATCATGGCCCTCAGTGCCATACTTCTGCTGTTTCTTCCCACTACCCTGCCCCACTCCTGACATGTCCCAGTGCTGATGAGACCTGGAGAAGTCGTAAGGATGCTATCCAACAAGGGAAGTTTTGATGAGAGAGTCTCCATGAGCAGAACCTGCAGAGACCAAGTGCACAGTCCAGAAGAAATCATTTTCACTTGACACTTCTTTTTGGAACTGTTCTCCAAACTATCAAAGGTCCACTTTTTTTCCTTTACTTAAGCAGAAGAGGTAAAAGAAAAGTTTAAATATGTATATTATTTAAATCTTTATTTGGTAATGGATTGTTTTATACAGTTCAGCTCTCTGAATATGGGTCTATTTTCCAGACATCCTGCCAAGAGACTTTCCATTCCGGGGCTTCCTGCTTATTTCTTCCAGCTGCTTCCCTTTCTTATCCCTTCTGTTGTTATTCTCCTCCTGTCTCCTTGTCTTCCCTACTGATGGAGAAAAGGCTTGGTTGGACTTTGAAATCATAATATAAATGTTCTTGGCAATTGTTTCTTTCTATACTCTTCATAATTATTCTCCAACGTTTCCAATTGTATTTTCCAGTTGGAGACCATCACTGAGAACTGCATCATTCAACCACAATGTTAAAGGTGCAAATAATCTTTTAAGAGGATTCATAAGGAACATGTTCAACATTGAGACAGGAGGAGTAACACACTGGACAAAATGGTCTTGGCTCTGTTGACCAGAGTGAGGAAAACTTATTCAGCTCTACATCTCCTGCCTAGTCCTTAAAACACGCCACAAAGTCTGTCTGCAATACAAACCTCCTTCCAATCTCACCCTGAAAGTCCACAATCAGTGGAGTGGTACTGGGTTAATGCATGAAATAGGGGTGTGTGTGCATGTGTCAATGTGCATCATTTGAATCTTCTATTGTATTAATAACATATAAATTTAAAATTTAAAAAAAAAAGTTTTTTAGGTCTGTAGAAGCAATTTGACTACCTGTTACTCTGATGGCAATAATGCTGTAAGAAGGGAATCCTTCCTGCAAAAATAACCAGTGGCATGGAGGCAGCAGAGTGCTGTTTTCTCACATGTCAAAGTATTCGCAGAAAGAAGTCCTTTGTTTGTTTGTTTGCCTCTCTGTGTGTGTTTGTTTTCTCTACTTTTGGAACATATTAGAAAGCATCCTGCTCTTGTTATTTCTTTTGAATAGTCTATTTTCTGTAGAAAGTAATATCCACATGGTAAACTCCTATTCTTCCAAACGGTGCCAAATATGTGCCATTTTAAAGCTAAATATATGTTATTTTATTTTACTTTAAAGCAAGCCAAAATAAATCCCAGGAACACAGCTCAGGATGGTGTTGGTCCTGTTCTCAAGTGAGCATTTACTGTGTGAGGCACTTCTATGCAACAGGCTGAGTTGGTAAGGGGCTGCTTTATGAATGCAGAACAGAAAGCAGTATTTCTCCTCCCTTTTATTGTGAATTTACCTTTTAATTGTAAAAATATGTGGGTTTTTACTATTCTAGAGGAAGCATGTGAAGCATGACATTATGTGCCTAATGTAGTTGTACCTGGCTCCCTCGTGCTCCCTTTTCACTTGCATTTTAGGACTGTTTCTCCAGGGGACATAAGAAAGTATTCAGTTTGAGGAAAATAAAAGGTTAACACTTAGGACCTCCTGTGTCAACTCTTATATCCTTCTATAGGTGACTGGCTGATGTACAAAGGTATATTTTTGGTCTTATTTTTATTCCCTGTCAAGGGGTCCTACTAAGTTTTTCGTCTTGTGATGTGCTGGTAAGATTTTTCTTCCTTAGCTTGGTCAGGATGAGAAAAATTTCTTAAACAAGCTCTCCCATTCCTTTACTACACAATAAAACAAGGCTCGACAAGAGACAAGAATAAATAAAATAGAGAGACTTCTGGAGTTACAGGGCCACATGGTGCCTAACTTCCCTTTTCATAATTTTGCTGTATAAAATTTCTGAAAGTGCTCTTCTTGTAAGGATTGCATTTTACATATCTGACTCAAATTTTCCTTTTCTAAAAAGATAAAAAACATTACAGAGCAAACATGTTAGCAAATGGTAAAACTAAAAGGCTGTACGTTGTAGCACAGCCAAGTTAAGGATGTGTTATGGGATTTATAAAGTAAACCAGAAAAGTTTTACAGAGAATTAAGAGTAAACCAAAAAAACAATAGTTTTTCTCTGATCACTTGAAAAGAGTTCTATGTGACCTGCACTCTTACTGACCTGGAGGAATCCACTAATTGAAACTAGGAATAACTTACAAATTTCACATTTTGGTTGGACATTGAACTGAGCTTTGCTTGCAAAGCTGACATGGTTCTATATATGGAGTCTGGTCGCTCTGGCTAATGATTTGGTGATTTAGAATATGAGCTTTATCTCTTTGAAACAGTCTGAAAAATTATGCTATCTTTTTTGAAAAATCTCAAGTGGGGAAAGAAATTTATCAGCCTTGTCTAAATAATACAGAATTTGAGGGGTTGGGTATTGAAATGTTATTGGCCTTTGTTGTCAAACTTCTAATTATTAAACTTCTGAGATGCTTCTAACTAATAAATGTTTTTTGTTGGGCTTTTTGTTAGTTTGTTTGTTTGTTTGTTCCTGCAGCATTTTCCAATTGAAAGTCAGAGAAAAGTGTCAGCTGTATTAGCAACTTCTTCAGTAAGATAAAATCATCTCTCTGATCAGGATTTCTGCTGCCACTGCATGACAAGTAGCTGGTGAAGCCTTTAGAAATCAAGTTCCACTGCAGAGACATTCTTTTGTAGGGAAAGAATGCTCCATCTGAGGTAAAACAGGATACAGGACTCCTTCTTGTTGAAGGCCTTCTTACCAAGGATGAAAAACAGAAGTGAAAATCCAGATGATTACAAAAATTTAGAACATTTTAAAAAACATATGTACCAATTTGCATGTGATAGGGTGAATCAGTGTGCAATGTACATAATAGATTCAAAGATCAGAACAGCATGACAGAGTCAATTGATAAGAAAAATGGAAAATTCCAAGAGCAAAGTACGGGTCAATGAGTTTCTTTATTTAGGGTTTTTTAACTTTAACCTATATAAGGGACAAATCTTTATTCTGAGAGTCTTCCTACAAATGGCGAGGCTACATCCTTCTGTAAAAATTCAGTAAATATTTCAGAATTTTGAGCCTAAAAGAGTAAATGGCACCTCTAATTTTTCTCAGTGGGCACTGGTTGTGCAGCATGGAGGCAAGTACTGAGGACTGCAGGCAGGACTGGCTTCTTTTGTCCTGTGAGCATAGCTGACAAGTGATGCAAGAAAATTAGGAAGGGGTGTTATTTTCACAGAGTTTTCTTCCCCCTTGCTGCACAGGCACACCAGCAGCTGGTTCAGCATCCAGCCCACCTGGAGGTGAGAGGCGATGGGGGCCCTCTAAAATAGATGTGCTGCTCAGGCATGAGTGTTTATCCACTGCCAGAGGACGCCCTTTAGGAGTTTCCAACTGTCCATCCCCTGCTGTTCGTGTTCATTCTGCCAAAACAAGATGCTGAAGCATTTGGCAGGAGGAAACTAATCGATTATCATTTCTGAGATTAAAAATGCCCTAACAGGTTATCAGTTTACCAAGCCTCCTACTGATTAGTTTGAAGGCAAAAGCATCTCGCATATGAATAACTGATGCTTTCGCTTTAACTTGGGTGCAGAGGAAATTTTGGAGAAGATTTGAAGCATTTGCAGCTGCTGCTATGTGCATTCTGCCTGCTTTCTCTCCATGGAATGAGTAGGGTAATAGGAAGGCTGCTTCTATGCTTTCCTCTATCCTTTTTAACACAAAAGTAAAAAATAATGAATAGATTGTGAATAGATGCTGCTGTGGGGCATGTAGCCTGGGCTCTGTCCATCTATCAGAGGGAGTTGCCTATTCCATTTTTTTTCAATATTTTAATTATTATATATTTTCTATAATTCCTTGTTTACTATTATATTTTATCAACTAAAATGTTCTGTTATTTCATTTCCATTATTTTCTAAAAATTCTTCTGCTGTGCTCTTGTCCTTGTAAATAATGCCTTCCAAGAGTGAACACCCCAAGCAGAATGACTAACATTATTCTGAGTGGTTTACTCTCCCTCATCCTCTCCAGACAGCAGTTCTGCTGTCAGTGCCAGACCTTTGGGTACAGCTCACCACTGGCTCCTCCTGTCCTCTACTCACCATAGCTCCTAAATACAAAACCATGTTAAGGACTGAACCCTGTTTTGCACTAGCCCCAGCCAGCTGCAACACCCTGCAGGCTGCTCACCTCTCTGTGCCTTGTCGAGCTGTGTTGGTTCCAGCCAAGAATCGTTTATCACCACCATCAGGAGTGGCATCCGGGTTACCCTCAGACTGCCTTCTGTCCCCACTCCTTCCAGCTCCTGGGTGGAGTGTGGCTGTTTGTCCAGCTGTGCTTGTGGGAGCAGCAGCCCCCACACCGCTGCATGACCTGGCCCAGGTGCTGGGGCACTGCACGGGATCAGCTCCTCCCATTCCCCCGAATCCAAACCTCACTGGCCACTTTACGGTAAATGTGATGACTTGTGCTACTAATTAATGCACCCAGGGCGGTTTTTTTTCTGTGAAATGTATGGTTGTTCTGATATTTATTGATAGCAGCTTGCTCTGCTTTCCTGTTTGAAGGAATGAGCTTGTGTTTAGTGGAATGACAATACGTTACTCCGGATCTGCAAAAGGCAGGGTAAGGTCAGTGAAGAGAAGAGTTCACTTTCCAATAGTCAGTTTCTATGTATAAATTGGCACTTGATGCTCATCAAAGAACAAGAAATATTGGATATGCTCTAAATGTCCGTTGTATTTTTGAGCCAGCTACCTGATGGAAGTCATCACTTATATGTAAATGAACTGTCAATGGCTTGCCTCTGTTGGCAGTTGCTGGACTGTGAAGGGTATGTCTTAATAAGAACCAAAGCTCTTCACAGACTTTGATTTACTGGAAATAAAATAGAAAAGTCCTCTGAGACTACAAAGGACACTTGTTTCAGATAAAATGTCTAGACAGTAGCAATATATTTGGGGCTTTTATTATAGCAAAACTGCAAATTAGAATGGAGTGCTGAGAAAGTTCCTATGACCCAGCTGAGTTCAAAAACACTGTTTCAGACTGATCCTTGAAACACTTACACTCAAATTAAGTTCATGAGCATTCAAAAAGTGAAAGAAAAGATGTGCAAGGTCAACGTTCAGGTTTGCTAGAACTCTAGAGCTGCCCAGATTTTACATTCTCTCTGACAAGGAGGAATTTGCAATGCAGCTCTGATTTAAATCACTTAAAGAAAACACAAATCATGAATTGTGATTCACTGTGTTAAATAACATTCTGCTTTGTAGTCTGTTTCTCTGTGAGGGCTTTTTTCTTTCATTATTGTAAATTAAAAAATACATTAAAAAAAGATTAATTCTGTGGAATGTTACATTTTTGGAAAAGAAAGCAATCAAAATGAAGCTGAAGCATCCTTTGGCTAAGACACATCTGCATTTCAGATAAAAATTTGGAAATTTCAGAACACCCAATTTATCCAAAAATTATTATTTTTACAAAAATTGATATTTTGATAGTAACATCATTGTCAGGGGTTTTTTTACCATACAGAATGTTTTTTAAGCTTTACAGAATTTTTGTTTTTAACAAATGATTGGGATAAGCCTTATGCCTTTTATCATGGTCTGTGTAACCTGAGTTCAGTTCAGTATTTTTGCCCAAGAAAATTTGCATGCCCAATACAAATATTATATGTGAGAGCTTGGGTAGTTAAACTAGAACCTTGGTTGCTTGAAAGGCTCATGGAGAATCCAGAAGGCAATGCAATGAGGCATCAATTTCAAGCACCAGAGTGCTCTGAATCATCTTCCGTGTGATTTATCACGGCTTTCCAGGAATCATCCTGCGCTCCTTGTGATCATCCCTTTTCCATCTGTACAGAGATCAAATGGAGACACAGGGTGGTGCACCCTACCAGCATTTCTTCCCAATTTCCTTCTTTGGTGTTGGAAACTGTGGCTTTGGAAGAGTAAGATTAGTCACTAATTTTCAGAGAATTAATGTATTCATGGTCATGTTTTTACATACCCAAAAAAACAGCTCAGGGAAGTGTGGACTGACTGGGAACCCATGCACCAGCTAATTAAAAAAAAAAAAAAAAGAAAGAAAAATCAATTTTGTTAGCTGTCAGTTTTTTTGCAGTGCAGGTTTATGATGCCTGGGGGAGTGTAACCCATCTGTGATGTGGGTCTCAGAGCACAGGATTGTATGTGGCTCTCAGCCTTCCAGTTCTAGCTTTGAAATGGAAGGTCAGGGTGGGATGCAGACAGAACACTGAATAATTCTTGCAGACTTGAATGAGATAATCCATTTGCCATTGCTGTCCAAATAGAAACCCAGAAATAGTTTAAGAGGATCAAGCTGAGTCTGCAAGCAATCTGAAATCTTGTATTTGTGACATATGAAGGGTCCCTTCCTATTCACTAAGCTACTACCCCTGAAATCTGAACAGTAGCAACTCAGTGTGCTTTTGGGAGCACAGAAATCTAGGTTCAGCTCAAGGATTGTGTACCTAGGTAGTCTATTAAAAGATCTTGGTCTATGGTTTTAGTTCCTCTGTAAAATTAATGTAAGCTCGAAGGTGAAATGATACACATTGTCAGCATGATGACTGCATTAGCTGTAGCTGTTCCAAAAATAAAATTTATTTGATAGTAACTGAATTTCCACATAGTCCAACAGATGAGTCATCAGATAATGTCCACAGAGATCAATTTTATTTATACTTTCAGAAGATTAATATTTACTGTTTTCTAAATCTAAGGGTATGCATAACACCAGACTGAATTAAATCTAAGAAATGTAAATGGATAATCAGAATGTCTTTTGGGGCTTCGTATTGATTCAATATTTGATACTCCGATCATAGCCACAGTCTACCATGTTCTCTTTTATCCTGTTATATGGCTGGTAAATACCATTACAAATACAAAATTGACAGAATCAATCCCATACAAGTACAATTTGATGCAAATCATAGTATGCCACTTACAGACTCCTCAAGAAGACTTTGTACTCCCTCTTCCCCTGCATGCAGTCCTTCAAATATTTGACGAATCAGTGCTGTCAGAGAATACAAAGCATGAAAAAACCCACATGCAATATTAGAAAATTGAGGTTAAAAAGCATAAAGAAATCAGATTTTGAACGGTAACTTTAAATGAACAAAGGGCAATTTTTCTACCTATGCCTTTCTTGTTTTGAAGTATGTGATTCAAACATTACCTGTCATCAAGGAAATCATGGAAAGGACTGTTTTCTCTGATTCACTGGCATTACACTTACCAGCAATACAGTGTTGTAGTAGTTTCACTGCCTGAAGTATTATCTGGAACATCTATTTTGCGTTCAAGTTAGTGCTATATTTAGAACCTATTTTTATTCTGCCTAAAGTATACAGCACACTAGACCTTAATGTACCCTCTAACTACAGACAGGGGCACAGAAGATGTAGGCTAAAAATAGCTATTACTCTAGAAGCAATAATTTGTTTGAAAGCCATCACCTGAATTCCCAAGCAGTAGTGAATGATTAGGACTCGCTTGTCTTCTCTGCTGGAGAGAAACCTCCTCAGCAGATCCTCTTTTGCTGTTGGCAAATTTCAAATTTGTACAAAAATAGTAGTAGAAAAAGTTAGAAAAATTTGGGCATGCCATTAACTCCTACAGCAGGACAAAGTGCTCTTTGTGAGCTGCTCTCAGCAATAGTTTTCAGTGCTTTATATTCTCCATCGGGAATAAGGTAATTATCAGTAGGAGTAGCAGTGAGGAAGAAAAATAAAATTGTTTATTATTGGACCAATTTGGCCCAGCAAAATGAAGGCCAAATTGTTTTTACTTGTCTGAGTTTGATTTTTAGGCAGTCTGGATGTGTTTTTTGTTTAGCAGAGAACTTCAGTGAGGAGTATGTTGTTTTATGACTGAGGCCAATAGAAAGTCATTGGCATAATAAAACTGCAGATTTTACAATTTCAGCGCAGCTGCTCTGTGACTTTTAAGCAACTGTGAAATCACATTGTTTAAACTGTGTTTATAAGGACTGATGCCTGGATCCATCTTTTTCCTTGCTTTTTTTTCCTGAAGAAGTCAACAGAATCAACAGCTAACCATTTTAGTGAGTGTTCACAAACCTATATTTACAAATAACCACCTGGTCACTCTGTATTCCACTTGTGTATGAAAATGAACATGATGTTACCAGTATCATCAATTAATTTGCTAATCCTAATTCACCAGTGGAAATACATTCTTTTAATGACAAACATCCTTGTTTGGATACACACCAATCATGTGCAATGCCCAGAGCAGACCGGCAGTTCAGTTGTTGTCACAACTGTTTTATGACTTCTTAAACTGCAGCAGTTGGTAGTATTAGGACACACTTTTATACTGCATATGTCCCATTTGCAAGAAGTATTCTTTGCTTCTCATGGACCAAGTTCTTTGCAGTGAGAGGTGAATTTGGGACCTAAACCTTCCCACCTTGAGCCTGAGATCCCATGAACATCCTCAAATGTGAGAATTTATTCAAATGATATCCAAGTGGTTTATTTTCTGAAATCACAACACTTAAGTAAATTTGTGTGTTTAGCAAATTAGGAGTTTATGTCTACAACTTGAAACTTTATGTGTCAAAACTGACAGCAGGGTATCCACATCTGGCAGCTTTCAAGGAATTAAGGAAGTCCTGAGGGGTCAACCTGCCACTGCACCCGTACGTATGTCAGGCCTCACTCCTACAGCTGTGCATGCAACTGGGAAAAGATGAGTTTTTCAAAAGGAAATGGGTAGTGATGTGGGGAGGAGAGATGGGAAGTCAGCAGGGTTTGTGCACTTTCAGAATGGTGACAAGGAATAGCTTACCTACAATGAGGATCACTCTTAAGTTACAGGGTAGGAGCTAATTCTTGTGGTGATGGACCCTTAAGATTAAGAAGACCAATAGGTCAATAGTCCTGCAAAAAAATTATAGCCTAGTTCAGAGATTTCTGTGCATTTTGTTTGGCTTTTGAGCTTTCCTGAGAGCCTCAAAGAGGGAGCCCAGCAGCTGCTGCCCTGAAGGAAAAATGAGATGTAGGGGAGGCACTGGAGAGACAGGAAAAATATGACAAGAGCATTTGAATTGGACAGAAGGTTTGTGATATAGTTTAAAGAGGGCATAGACTTGAGAGGAATCCAGAAAAAAAGATCACATCCAACTTTATAGGTATTTCCTGGGTTTAAAGTACTGAAGATATCATCAGGATGGTTGTACATAAATCATATAATCAACACAATTATGAAATTCTTAAAGCTGAGATGGAAGGGATTCTATAGCAACTTTTTAATCATATCTTATGATTTAAAAATTAGTACCAAGGAATAAAATTATCATTTAGCCTCAATGGAATCACTGTTTATTGTGTCAGATTCTGAGGGTCAAATCTTTTGATCTACACAGATTTAGCTCACAGGCGGTTGGTGCTCGTCAGTAAGGTTGTTCCAAGTCTTACAGATGTAGAGGAAAAATGAAAATTTATCCCCACAAAAATTTTGGGGTTTCATGTCACAGCTCATGTGGGGCATGAGAAAAAAAAATACAGTCCCATGATCTTTTGCAGGTAAGTAGCCACATGGAAATAACTGCGCATCAAAGGACCATTTCTCAAGATTGCACCCACCCTAAAGTTCCCACAGCCAAAAGGTTACACACTCATCAGTCTCACATGCAGGGGTTGTACACAATAGCCTAATTTCTAATCCACAGAAAGGATGTGGGCTCCCAAAGCATTATATCTTTGCCATACAGGATATTCCAAATGTGCATGGGGAAATCGATAAAGTAAGTCACATTTTTCATATAGTCACAGAATATGCTGAGTTGGAAGGGACTTGCAAGGATCATGGAGTCCAACTCCTGGCCATCCCCCCAGAGTCACACCACGTGCCCAAGAGTATCATCCCAATTCTTCCTGAAGTTTGTCAGGCTTGGTGCTGTGACCACTGCCCTGGGGAGCTGTTCCAGTGCCCAGCCACTCTCTGGGTGAAGAACTTTTTCTAATATCCAACCCAAACTTTCTCTGACACAACTTTAGGCTGTTCCTTTGGGTCCTGTCCCTGGTCACCACAGAGCAGAGCTCAGTGCCTGCCCCTCCTCTTCCCCTCACAAGGAAGATGTAACTGCAATGAGGTCTCCCCTCAGCCTCCTCTTCTCCAGGCTGAACAGACCAACAGACCTCAGCCATTCCTCATACTTCTTGCCCTCAAGGCCATTTTGGTTTGAGTCATGTATGCACAGACATTCCTCTGAATGTAGAAAAGCTCTTTGGAGTGCAGAATCACCCTTGGCTTTCATTAGTAATGCCATTCCTCTCTGCCATTAATATGGTCATCAGCAGTGGCCAGTTATCCCTATACTTGGATTTGAATGATGACTCCTTGACACTGAAGAGGAAATAGAGAAGTTGTGGGGTTGGAACTAAATGATCTTTAAGGTTCCTTCCAACCCAAGTCCTCCTGTGAGTCTCTGAAGTTGTAACCATTTTTCTCTGCATAGAGTGCTCCTGCACAACTGAAGGGAGACAGCATTTAGCCTGCAGTTCATAAAAGGAGTCAGCACAAAATTCACTGGTTAGATAAAAACTTGACTCAAGTCTGACATCTTTTTTTGTTCATATGCCTACAAAAATAACAACTCAGGAATTCAGTTTCTATTTTGTATATCCACAGAACAAGGAAAACAAAAGTGCATCTGTTGTTAGTCTTTCTCACTCATTTCTTTGCCATCTCAATCAAATTGAGACATATCACTTATGCTTGTCCCTTGTACAATAACACTGCTCAAATATATAAATTGGGATCTCCTTCTGACAAGTTTTAATTGCGGGATGAGTCAAGCTGGCATTTACCTAGAGAGTTCACACATGCAAAGACTCTACTGTCAGGCTCTGTGTCTGCTCATTATAAAACCAGTAAGCTGAATTTCACAAATGCAGTGAAGGAAAGGTGTGGCACTCGCTGTGAGCCTGGGAATTCAAGCACCATGAAAATTTCCCAGCAATGCATGGAACCAGAGCATATTATGTTCCCTTGCAAGGAAGGGAAGAGAAGGCTTCATCCAACTGGCACATCAGGAATGATCCCCTAGGCCTTGCATAACAGTAGGGAAGGAGAGAGGAGGTGGAAGGGAATGAGGAACCCAGTAAATTCACAAACTGGACAGAGCAGAGAGCCATAATGCTTACCAAAAAGAGAGTCTGTTTGAAGTGGGTGTTTCCCTGCAGACTTCAGCAGACTTAAGGTACCAGATTATGTAAGTGTGGTTCTAAAATCAGGATAGTGGCTAAAGTTTAGCATGTTTTTACCATATGGGTCTCTACGCTTTCATAGCCATGTAGTGAACAGTGACTGAATGAATGTGGTGTCAAATATCTACTCCTGAAGACAGAATTTGTCTCTGTTTGTTAATAGATACTTATTCATCCCACAAAAATATGAAAAATGAAATTATTCAAGAAATCCTACATCTCTATTCATGTCTTTCAAGGTTAACACCTTGCTACAATATAGATATCAAACAGCAAAACTTCTGGGCAGCCCCAGAACTGGAGGTCAAGGTGAAAGAAGGTACCTATCCCCTACCTGAAACTTGAGAGGAGGGGACAGATTAACATATTTGCTTTCTGGTCTCGACGAAAGGCTCATGCCTCTCTGACCTTCTGGCAACCTCAGGTGTCTTGTATGCATAATGAAGTGCTTGATCTGTTAATTATTTGTAAGCCTAAAAGTGTTTGATATACTAGCTTACATAACTGTAACTACTGGCAGAGAGAATTCCTCCTAAACTGTAAGGGCAATATAGAATTCATCCACTTAATGCTGACCTAGGACACAAGCAATTGAACTTATACCCTCTGCTCTCATCTAATCTACTGACTGCAAAAGTACCCCAAAAGAAACACATTTAAATTGTACTGGGTTTTTGCAAAGGCAACAAAATTTATTCTGAATTTGACTTGATGCCTTAAAATGTAATAGATTTTTGCAAGGCCTTGATATTATGTAACTGATACACAGTAAAGCACACAGAAGAAAGTAAACATCAAACTCACTGTGCTCTACAAAATCATATTTAAGACACCTGTTGATCCAATCAACATGGTGGGTTAGGATGCAGAGCAGGAATTGTTTCTGAGTGGGTAAGAAGCACCCTCAAAGCTCCTCACTGAAATGAGAATGGATTCCTCCTGCTCATCAGAAACAGAAGGAAATCAGTAATTAAGAAGTTCTGAGATTGCAAGGTTACAAGAAGGAAGAACCTTAACTTTTCAGTAGAAGTGAGGATCTGGTAACATTTATACATTTTGCTCTGAGTTTGCAGAACATGACATGATATGAATGTTGGTTATCACAAAAAAAAAAAAGAAAAAAAAAAAAGAAAAAAAGAAAAGAGAGGGTGGTGCTTTGTTAATGGGAATTGGGCTGATTTTGTTTCTTCCTGGCTTTTCCATGTGCTCTATTCTGTTTCAAAAACTTGGTGCAAGAATTCAGAGACCAGGTGAACAGCAATGGTGTAATCATAAAATATACATTTTAGAAAACAATAAAAGCAAATATATTTTAAAAGTCAGGGGAATACTTGGTAGCCTACATATTTATAACTGAAAGCTGTTCAGGAAGGAAGAACTTTTTTGTTCTACTCCCAAGACAAAACTCTTCCTGGATTCCAGAAATGAATAAATCCATCAATGAGAAACCCAGGGATAAAACCAGCAGAAATTGCCAACAGGATATAAAAGATATTGACAAGAACCATCCGTTGAAAATTAATATTTGTCAAATGTGGAAAGGTAAAATTGGTAGTACAGTCCAAAATATCTTTTTTGTTTGTTTGTTTCTTATTTTTAACTAAGGCCTCTTGAAGAGGCCCAGTGGTCTCTTTAAACATGAACTTCTGAGCTTTAATTGTTTCATGTGATGTCTTAACAATCCTTTTATGAAACTTTGATGGATCCATTTAAAAAAAATTGTGGCCACAGTTTGTCTGAATTTTAATCCATGAACTAAAACCAATCTGCTTTTGCAGCAGAAGTATCTGCAAGCGGATACAGTGCAGTTCTTTCATTGACATCACATTAGCTATTGGAGCTAATCCAGACTCACTGGAGGTTTACATGCAAACCTGACTCACTGTGGGTCTTCCATTCATATCTGATCTGCTTCCAGATCTGATGTCAATGGAAGCACTGTACGCTCCATGCTGATGCTATCCAGCTTGGCCTTCCTCCAGAAGCTTAATGTTTTTCTTCAGTTGCATCAGTGCCTCTGAGCAGAAAGACAATGACATCCGTATGTTGTAAGATTAAAGCCGAGTCAACATTTCGAGTGAAAAAAATGTATGTGCTCATAGACCTACAGTAATATGGTGAAAGGGTGAGTTTCTTGAACTAACAGTTTCAGTCTCAAACCTGCTGTGTGTGTTACATTTTCTTGAACTGAGATGAGCTGAAAGATACATGGAGATTGCCCTGGTTTTCTTTTGGCAGCTGAATTTTGAACCATATAATTTACTGTATATTTTTAAATCAAAGAAGATGATTTGGCAAATAAATATGTCAATAAATTCCCATTTAGAGACAGAGAAAAGTGCACTTAACTCAGAGAGCTGATGAATAGAGCTAGTAGCCTATTGCTGCATGTGAACAGGGCTCAAAGGTGTTTTCTGAGAAGTTGGTATTATCCTGGTTGCATAATGCAACAAATGCAAATAGATCCCATCAAATACAAGTCACTTGTTTGAACAGGGAGACCAGCCTGGAGTTTTAAAGTAATTAATCAAAGAATCCTTCCCACTGGAATTATTCTTCCAAAAGTATGATGTCCTCCAAATATATTTTATGGTAAGTTGTGGAGGAGCTGAAAGACTAAAATGGATGTTTAAAAAAACAAAACAAAACAAAACCCTTTTTTTTTCAGTGAGAGAGAGATAGGAAATGATTGATCCTTGCCAGATTTCTTAATTTGTTAAAAAACAATTTCTGAAGCTGTTTTCCCTATATTAGCAGGTAACTAAATTCTTGGGTCTCTGTGAGATTAAGATGAGATCAGGTCTTTTTTGCTATGGAAACTCCACAGACAGGTCTAAACACCACTTAGTTAAATAAACATGATCCTGATTTTTGCTCACCTGTGCCTCTTGACCAAAAATCTGATTACAGTTTTTTGAACTATCAGTTTCCCTGAGTCTTTATTTATAAAACCCCCACAAAATAGTGTACTCAGAGCATTTGCAACATATCAAACTGCTTTGTAATGCATAATCCATTCTGCAAAGGTGATCACTTTGGAAAGAGCTGAAGCAATTCAGGACAGGTGCCTGTGTGTTTCTCCACCTCAGCTTCTGGTGAGAAAAGGGTTGAGGGACTGAAGGAAATGAAGAGTGTGCTGACATTTTCCTCTTCTTCTCCATGGTGGGCAGAAGAAGATCCATGGTGGCTGAGCTGGGAAAAAACAGCAGTAAACAGCAGCTGCCACCACTGCTATGATGGGCCCTGCCTTCTGGTCTGACTGCAGGCATGTTCAAGTGCTCTTCACAGATATTTTTCATAGCTTTCTAGAGCATTTTCTTTCACTGCTCTGCAGAAAAGCCACACATGAGAGATCCTTTTTTTATTAAATCTAAACATAAAAAGAAAATTTCACAAATCTGTGGGTCTGGCTGTTTCCCAGTCCTATGTCATCTGAATTACATTACCACAATATTCCAGACATTAAATTAAAGACAGTAGGAACAAGTATAGTTGACATCTGTGCAAAATTTAAAACTGAGGAACTTCCAGTGGTTTCTTTAATCCTAGCCAAATTATGGCTTTTACCACACTCTTCCTTCTATAATGCCAATTTTTTTTTCTTCCCTCTCTCAAATACATTCACAAGATCACAACCATGCAGCTGCAAGGCACCCTGTGCTGTTCCTGTGTGGGCTGGCAATGCCAGCAGTCACACTGGGAAGAGGATGCTGGCTCATCCCTGAGGGGTCCTGCCCTGGCTTTCTTAATTTTGGGTATCACCAGGAATGTGCATTGCCTGCAAGAGGTAACCTCTGCCTTGCCAAAAAATAGCTTTCATATCTTGTTTTTCCCAATATACTGAAGAATTGAGTGAGAGTTACATTTCCTTGCTGGGAGGAGTGTCCAGCACTGGAATGCGGTATCCAGGGAGACTGTGAATCCTGTGCCCTTGGGGCTTTTCAAGACTTGCCTTGGCACAGGCACGGCTGACCAGAGCTAGTGTTACAGGGGTTTGGATTAGGTCACCCTCAGGATTCCCATCCAGTGAATATTTTTGATAGTGACTGGTCTGTCACTGGGGAAATGGGCAATGGCCATTTCCAGTGGCACAGCAGTGGCCGTTGGATTGTAACTATGACTTCTGACAAGCCCTCCACAGTGAGGTGGAGGGATTTTTCATTTTATCCTCTTCTTAGACCCAAAGATGGTAATGGCTTGTAGTAAACATGCCTAGGAGCAGTCAAAGATGTGGTTAAAGTGAACGAGCAACCTTTCGTTCAGGTCAACTAAACGCCCTGATGAGTGGTGGTTGTGAAGAAAGCCACGACTCAAGGCAAAGCTTGCTGTGGTCAGACCAATTAGGAGCTAAATCACATGCACATATTTAGTGGGGGAGAGAGAGAAAACAACACAGCTACTTGGCCAAGGCTGGCACACTCCTGCCCTAAATCTATGGTGCAGGCAGAGGCTGCCACCTTGGTGCTGCAGGTTCTTCTCTGCTCTCACCCTTCAGTGCCCATCACTGTCCGCAGAGCTCCTCTCCGCAGTGTACCCAGGACACAGGCTGGCACACATGGGAGCAAATCAGGATGTCTGGCAATTCCCTGCATCCCCTTGTGTCCCTCTGTGTTTGTGCAGCTGTGAGTATATTTGGAAACTCAGTAGTGGTGAGTGGGTTGCTTTGACATTGTAGAAGGAAGAGTGTGGTAAAGGCACTGTGTTTTCCACATTATCTGATTGATTCCATTCTTCTTTCCTCTTAATAGAAACAATCCACTATGGCTTTGAGATTGCCCTAACCACATAGGCCAGGGGAAAAAAAGGAATAATTTCCCATTTTGGCTTGATATGTCCAAACATGAATAGCATTTTCTGTGGAGTTGATAAGGCAAAAACAAATAAATGTTGTATATTGGCTCAGAAGAAACATAATTCCTCTACCTTTAATATTCCATCAAGAACTATTTTGGTGTGATTTTGCATGTTCTTTTCCCAAGAAGGAGAGGAATAAAATAACTTGAGCAAACATTGATGTTTTCTACCACAACAAAATGAATACTTTGCATAGAAGCGTATCAGAAGGCTAGTAGAAATTAACTTTCTGTTTTCTGCTCTAAATGTCAGTATTTGGAGGCACTAAGGTACAGAAATTAAAATTGGGACTATACTTACCTGTTTTTAAAACTCAGACTCGTGGTCCTCTATGTGGGCTTAGAAGCAGTGTCTTACAAAGACTGCAAATTGTGATGAGAGCAAGGAGGATCACGGCTTAATCTTAATTCTGAAGAGTACCAATGACTCTTTGATGTATTTCTCTGTGTTGACCCCCTGAGTTCAATGTCTTTAAGAGTGTACAATCTTTTAAGTAGTGCATAATGGAGGAAAAGTAGGATCTTCTTATGTTTCTGGGCAGTTCTGTTTCCCATGGATTTTTTTATCCCTCAGATGTGATAATTGCATTGGGAACTCTGTATTGGGGTTGCAAGGTAGGATGGTTGAATACGGTCCTGAAGGCAGGGAAATGACAGCCAGTCATGGAGGCCAAGCAGACCATGAGGAGGAACCTGGCACATGGTGGCTGAACTACCAGCCTTGATTCTTCCCCACCCACCCAGCCTACACATTTGTAAGTGAAAATGAGATGAGAGACTCGTGCTCTGGCAACTACCACATGTATGCTGCACCTTGTTTGTCAGGCAGAATGCACCCATTGATCTTGCAGCAAAAGGTGGAAATTAAAGTGTGTATAAAGACTCCACCACATGTATTATTTGTTTGTTAGGTGTTGGCAGCCTGCCTTTGGCACTGCAAGGCAGAAATGTGAATTACAACCATCATCTGTAACATCTTCACTTTCTGATCCAGACCTCAACTTGTGTATCTGCACAGGCAAAGTGAGTTTTAACAAAGTGTGTGGGGAATGTCCTGTGACTAAGTCTGTATATATTGTTCTCTCTGAGAGATGAGAGAGGATGGAAAGATATATGTTTTATTTCTATTTTCTTGTTCTTTTTTATTTTCTTGCTATTCAATTATAATTTTTAAACAGCTACGATGAGATTCAAATAAATAGCCCAACTGTTTTTTAACATCAACCAGATATCTGATATCTTCTTGGCAATCTGGGATCCAGAAATCAATGAATAAATTGTCATTATCCAGTGCATAAAATAGTCATCTGAACAAGTACAGCACAGATGTGCCCTGTCACTTCACTAACACGTACTGTAGGCAGACTACCTTAAACATGATGCAATTTTTTTGTGAACCAACATATGTCTTCAGTTGTGATTGTTTGAAGGGACTGCTATAAATGATGGCTATTATTGTGCCTGTTGCTGTTGGCTAGTCATTCTAGAAACCCTTTTTTCCCTGCTAGTAGAGGAGATCACTTTAACATAAATCAGCTCAGTAAAAATATTTATTAAAACAACAGTCAACAATCTGCTCCTCCTAGCATGCATCTTGTATGATATTAGAGTGAAAGCACATATTATCATGTTACTGAAAAGAAAACTACTGAAATAAAAAGATTTATAAAAGAATAACGGTAAACAATCTGCTCAATCAGGCAGCCTAACTACTTAGGTGTGTAATTATAGAAATGGCACAATGTTTATGCAAGTGTCTTCAGAATAACAATAAAGTGCAATGTGTTTTCTATCAAGGAAGATTTACTTAAATAAATATGAGATTAGCCTGCCAGGGCTATTGACATGACAACAGAGGGGTAAAGAGGGAGAGACATTCCCTAATGCACAGTCAAAAGGGCATAAAGGCAAGGCTATGGAATATGAGGTTTCATCAATGTCTGAAAGGTTAGTGCTCAGTCTTATTACTCTTTAGCTGTGTTTCAGTTATTTGTGCAGAAGGGGTGGGTGGTGTAAACAGAGCTTAAAGCTGCGACACTCAAGGCTCTCCGCTGTGTTCAGTGAATGGGAAGTTGAAAAGGTAGAAGGATGCCTGTTTGCATTTAGTGCTCATGTGTGTCTTGCTTTGTCATGGTCTCTGTCCCACATTTTATTTCTTGTTTTCTTGTGGTCCAAGAAAGGAATCTAACCTCCATGTCTTACTTTTAGATCTCTCTCCTAATCACTCAACTTACAGAGCAAATTCATCCTCTTTGCATTAAGTTCTTACTCTTTATAGCCCTCTTTCATCTCTAATCTTCCCACTGTGACAGGAAAATGTGCCCTGAGGCAGTGCCTTATGATGTCAGAATGAGAGGCTTCTGGCTGGATGAGCAAAAGAGTATTTAAAAGGCAATTCTAAATGTACAAGTTCTGACCATGTAGTCATCACTGACCTCAAACTTAGGGAAAAGCCTCTCTGTAGCTTAACCTGCAGTTTGCCTTCTGCAGCCTCTAAAATACCACTACATAAAAAATACTGCTGAATTGAGGGGTGGCCTCCTGCATCCATTCTGTGCAAGGGTTCATGATGGGAGAGTGTCAGTCCCTTGTGCCAGTCAGTTGGGTCCTCATTGTTTGTGACCAGCCTGTTTTCTGTGGCATTTCAGCAGATCTAAAACTGGTAAAGTGCTTTCTTCTAATAATCAAAATAGCTTGTCATGGTATTTGGGTCACGTTAGTAGCCTGCTCCCAGTGCAGTTATTTCCTGACAGTACCATGGGCATAACTGACTTTGCTCACAGGTAGATGTAGCCTCATGCCCTTACCGTGGGGTGACCTCCTAGCAGTGCTGGTAAAAACTGAATTGGGGTGTCTCAAGGGTGCAAAAATATTTTGGCCATTTTTGCCATAGGTGAAAGCAGAAGATGGGATCTAGATCAATAATCTGGGGTGAAATCTCTGAAGATTTGGGTTCAATGATATTCTGTAGTGGTGTAGTAAGACAAGAGGGCATCAATGTTTGCTGCTGTGGGGAACAGTGTTTCTCTTCTTATATAGCCTGTTAACCCCTCCTGGGTACTTCTCAGGCCTGTCCTATAGTGTTCTGCAGATCACAACTCTTTTGAGGTTTTCCAGACAGGATTTTTTGTTTTCCTTTTCTCAACACATTATTTGTATCATGTTATCATAGCAGATATGCAGGAAAATTGATGGCTCTGACTTAAAGAATTTCCTGGCTGTGGTAGAACCTCTAATCCCTAAGGAGCCTGGAAAGTAACTGTTTCAAATGAAAAAGATGGGAAGGTTAGTGGTGTTATAACACTGATTTTGAAAGCCAGAGTTATCATCATTTTTACCTGGGATAGTTATCCTGAAATTACTCCCCTTTTTTTTTTAGCATTCCTTATGTTTCCCCAAAGTTTCCATAGTGGATCCTGGAAACATCAGCATGGTGTTTTCTTTAAGTTATGTGAGGAATTTAACACACTTAGAAATAGTCCAGACTTGAATATAGATGCCAGAAATTACTCAAAATATTTTGGTTTGACATTCGAAGACACACCCTCTACCAGCAAAGGTATCTTTAAAAAAGCACAGAGTATATACCACACTTGTAGATCCTTGGCTTCAGAGTGGTACATGTCACATCTTTGTTGTACAGTCACACCCCTCCTGTTGCTGGGACACTTGCTGAGGGGCTGTGATTTTCTCCAAAGTGGATTTGACACAGGATACCAAACCTCAGGGTGCCAACCAGAGTCTAAAGTCTCTCAAAGCCAACTGTGTTTGCAATCAGGAGCTGGAGATGAGCATTACATCAGTCTGCATAAATATATTAATCAGTCTGGGGTGAGCCTTGCAGTGGTGTGACCCTGCAGTGTTGGTACATCCAGCCAGTGCCAGCTCACTCAGTGCTGAGGTCACCCATGAGCCTTTGAGTTCTCGACCTGCACTGAACCAAGCTGTGAGTCCTCCTACAGTGGGAAAAGTTAAATGACTTTTGGGGCACTTAAGGAGACTGTGTAAGAATGTTGGAGGGCTGTCAGCACTTGCATGATTTAGCCTAAATCCTCTCAGCAGAGCGAATGTTCACAGTCTGAGGGGAAATCTTGCCTGTAGCTGTGTGCAAGGCAACTAACTTAGTCTGAAAGGACCAAATTAACCTTGGATAAGAGCTTTTTGTGCATGGATGGTTAGTGGATTAAGGGAAATGTCTAAGTGAAAGCCCAAGCTAAGAGAGGAGAAAGAGTAGCCCTGGCTGTGTACTTGCTCAGTCTGGCCCTGCTTCTCTCAGTGGGAATTTCTTGTCTGAAAGAAAGACATTGAGATGCCTTGGAGTGTGTCCAAAGAAGGGCATCAAAGCAGGTGAGGGGTCCAGAGCACAAGTCTGATGCAGAGTGGCTGAGGGAGCTGGGGATGTTTAGCTGGAGAAAAGGACACCTGGGGGAGACTTTATCACTCTTTACAGCTACCTGAGAGGAGGTTGTAGGAAGATGGAGGTCAGTCTCTTCTTCCGGATAACAAGTGGTAAGAGAGGAGGAAATGGCCTCAAGTTGCACTGGGGAAGGTTTAGGTTGGATATCAGGAAAAATGTCTTCATGGAAGTCGTCAAGCATTGGAACAGGCTGCTCAGGGAGTCACCATCCCTGGAGACATTTAAAAGACACGCAGATGTCACTCTTGGGGACTTGATTGAGTGGTGGGCTTGGCAGTGCTGGGTTAACAGCTGGACTTGGTGATCTCAAGAGTCTTCTCCAACCTTAACGATTCACTCCACATCTCCAGTCTCAGTGTTTGGGGGCAGCAGCTGTCCTTTCCTTCCCAGCATCCCCTCCTCATATATCTTCTAATGCTGCTGGCAAAATTCAACAGGAAAATTAGGCCCACAGTTTATTTACTAAGAGTTGATAATTTCCTTTAGGTTTATTTCAGACTCACCCATCCGCACTTGACATGCAAATAAGGAACCTCCTGCCACTCCCCAGCATGTGGCCACCTTGGCTTCAGCCCACCAGACACCCACCTTCTTTTGGAAAGCAGAGATCAAGTCAAGGAAAAAGGGTGGCACTGCATCCAGGAGGCACATTTGATATGGAAAGTGGAGTTTGTGTATGATCACCCTGTCCTTCCTCACTTTAAAAGTCATTGTAGCTCAGAAAGCAAATGTTCCGTGAGAGTTTTGGTAGGAAGAAAAATTTCATCTTTAATTGGATCTCTTTTTCAGCAGGTTCAGCCTCTTATTCCTTATGTGGGTCTTGGCTGCTCATTTGACATCAGATCACTGTGGATATTTAAGATGAATACAGGCAATTACTGCATCTTTTTCAGAGTGAAAAACTTGCATCCATCAGGCCCCAGCTCCTGCACGGGTGAGGGGTGGCAGCACTGAGAGCTCACAGGTGCAGTAATCACAGAATCACAGAATATTCTGAGTTGGAAGGGACCCACAAGGATCATCGAGTCCAACTCTTAAGTCAATGGCCCAGACAGGGGATTGAACCCATGGCGTTGGCATTATACAACCAGGTTTTAACCAACTGAGTTAATCTCAGGATGTCCTTTTTGGACATCACCATCTGCTTTCAGGGAGCAGCAGACGTAATGTGGGACCCATGTTGCCATCTGTGGTCTGGGTGATATGTTCCAGCTATACCCCACTTGCTATGAGGGAGAAAGAATAAAGATGACTTGTGGCAGCTGGTGGCATTTGCAGGACATAGAGAGGCTACAGCATACAGGCTCCCTGCTGATACAGAACCAGTGATTGCCTGACAGATTGAGATAAGACTATTCCTTGTCAAGATGCTTCCAGGTTACTGAGGATGTAAAATCAAAGGCTGTCTGGAAATGCTGCTCAGAGCTGCTGGTGTCTTGGAAAAATTCATGCACAGAAAAAAGACAACAGCCAGCATGCATATTGAGAGAAGGAATTACGGGCAGGACAACTAAATCAGGAGGTCCTGAAGACTCAAAATAAGATTGAAGCTGCCTTAAACCACTTCTTCCAGGGCTCCTTTTGTGTACCTGCAGAAAGGAGGAAGTAACTGACTTGCTGTTGTACTGCACGCTCTCCTGTGGTGCCAGAATGGTCTTCTTGCAGTCAAAGTCATAGAGTAACAGTCTCAGATGTCTTTTAAGTTGAAATTTGGGTCCAGCCTGCTGTGTAATGAGCAAAGATCAGGGAATCACAAAGATGCTTATGACCATTTTTTGGTTCCCTGAATTTGACTGGAGACTAAATGGATTAGACCAGAATCTCCAGTCTGCCCTCATTATTACACTAAAAAGATTTTACTGTAATTTTCAGATGGCAAGCTTGACATAATATCCACTTCATTGTATTTAAGTTTAAAGTTAGCCTTATAAGCAAACCTGTTATTTGCCCTACAATGGAACTAAAGCAATGCAAAGATATTTAGAGCAATTACATTGATCTTATATATCAAGCAGCAAAATGAAATTAATATAAAAATACGTGTATTTATGTTCTTTACCCAGAAGCTGGAGTTAATAAAAACAGAAGTTTGGAGTTAATTATAACTGAAGCTTGGGCTATTCATTTTATGTTTAGGATAAACCCCCTGAAGTTTCTATGACCAGAATGCTATAGCCAGAGAAAAAAAATTCACCACTACTGGAAACATGCATATTCCTGTCAAGTCAGCTACAGAAGGAAAATAATCATCTTGCAGGAACATACCCAGATAAACCCAAAAGGTAGGATTAGGTTAGTCATGGAAGATCTCTCTCCTAACTCCTGTATTTTACAAACAATAAGAATCATTGGGAAAACTTAAAATACTCAGAGGGAGACAGAAAATACAAAACAAGTGTAACAATGCCTCCATTTTCCAATCTGTCTAGATGTGCAACTAGCAACAAGCAGAACTAGCAAATGGGTGAACTAATTCCCAAGAGATGGAATTTCATTGGCTGGTGTTTGAGCTGACGAGGAAGAAGTTTTCCCATTCGGCAGAACTTAAGATTTGTCTTCTCCTTCCCATTCCTTTCACCAGAATCTAACTCCAAATTTATAAAGACTTTTTGTGAAGCATGAAAGTCATTCCTGGCAAGTAGGTTTGTGAAAGGTCTCCCAGTCTTTAGGGAGTCTGGGCTGAAGTGGCTGTGCTGATCATTTCTGCTTCTCCAGTGCGAGAGGCATCTGTGTTTGCACTCTTTGGCGAAAAGTGCACACTGGACAAGAGAGATTATACAGGTTAAAGCTCAGTGGAAAATAACTCTTGAGAAGCATTTTGATTTTGATGAAAAAGTATTTTCTTCTGCTTTATGGAAGGAAAACACAACCCCCATCCTGTAATAGCTCTGTTTTGTATGCAAGCAAACACAATTCCCCCAAACAATAGCTCTGTTTTGCATGCAAGAGTAGACACATTTCTCTTTGTTATTTATTGTAGGGTACTTGCAAGAGAAAATGGTATTTGGTGCTAAGCATTAGTGCAGCTTGCTGGCAGCTCATCTGCCTGTTACCCTGCGTGCCTCACAGGGTCCTGGGCCACTCTGGTGCTGTGAAGCAGCACCTCTCTATGTTCCTTCCATGCCTCATAGTTTCTTGGTCTATGCAATAATGATTGGAGACTATGTTTTAATTTGCATTTTTAAGCAGACTTGGTCTCAGGCATCCTATGTCACCAGATCAGTTAGCCTGACCTACTCTTTGAACTTGTCCCTGTTTCTCCTACTGTCATCCTTTTGGCATTTTGTATCTTAGACAGAGGGAGGACAAAAGCCAAGCATTGAAACTGAAATCACCGCATTAATATGTGTGAACAAATGGCATCAACGTGCTTACAAAGCCCAGATACTCCTCTTTTTCATCATTTCCTGGTCAGAATGAGATCTCTCACAAAGGTTTGTCACTGGAAAGAGTGCATAGGAAGGAAGAACATAGGTAGGTAGACAGACAGATACCTAAAGCAAAGGATAAAACAGACAAATGTGGAAAAATTTTGTTTGAACTGCAGTGAACGTAATTTCCTGGAGACTTTCAAACTGGAGTCAGAAAACCTTGGGTTTAGGTAACTAGTGTACCAAGGTTTGATGACAGAGAAGCAAACAAAAACATCATTCATAAAACATGCCCACAATACATGCACTGCAACCAAGTGGGTCAGCTGGAAGGGTAGAAAGGGCCAGCTGACAAGACCTGGAAAGTCAGAGCAGCTGCGCTGTAACCCTGATTGCTATTTATTATTTATTCACTTTGTTCTGCTTAAGCTGGGACATGTAAACCAACACAAATTTGCTTTGCCTTTTAGAGTATGTTTGAAGAGACCAAATGGATGCCTGTCAGAGGGTTTACCTCATGTGAGAGCACTTACCATAATTAACAAGGGGAGTGATATGTGTGTCGGGGCAGGACTTACAGCATTTTCCAAATCCAGAGCCATCTAAAGCATGGGCTCACATGAAAGGACACGTAGCCCTGGGTCCTACAAAGCTTGAAGCCTGTTGGAGCAGTGTTGATCTTGCTTGCCTGCAGTCATCCCTGAGGGTAAGTACCCTGAAGCCAGCATTGCTAACTGTAACGCTGCCAGGAGGAAAACTTAAGCACCCACCAGAATAACCTACAGCTTCAGTAAGACTATCTTTGCTTATCAATTGTCTGTAGTAAGATTTCTCGCTACCTAAATACTATTTGTTTTCATGCTGGAAAGAAATAACTAGAAAAGAAAGCCAACACTGATTTTGAAGGTTATAATGATTTTTTTTCTTTTTCTTTTTTTTTTTCTGTTTGTCATGCAAGTGGCATGATGTGAGCCTTCTCTGAAGAAGAAAGCACGTAGCTGCAGTTAGTTTGGGAATAAATATGATCCTGAGCACAAAAGCCTGGGCTCTGCACTAACCACAGCAACATGACTTCTGTTTTGGAGCTGTTTCACATCTGTCTAAAGAGAGGGACAGGCAGCTGGAGTTCACAACAGAGTGGAAAATAGCATATCAACGTACCCATATGTTGGCTGGAGAGCCTTTTAAGCACCGTCAAAGAAATAAAGATAAATAAAAGGGAACACATCTCATGCTAACATCAGCTAGAGAAGTTTGATGTGATCTTCACCCAAGCAAGGAAGTTAAGGATTTAGGTCTGTCGTCTTGCTCAGGAATGGGAAGTGGATGTTGAAAGTTAGATATCTACTATGCAGAGTAGATTTTGATTTTTTTTATGTATTGGTCAAACTGTATGTTTAAAGGAAGGAATAAATGCTTCTTCTCTGAATTTGCCATCATTGTGCATGGCTTTTTCTCAAGATAAGACAGGTTTGAGTTGGATTTACAGGTGTTGGATAGGTTAAAAATGTTTTCAGGACTTTTTTTCCAAAACAGAGTACTCAAATGTCAGTGCCAGACTAGCAGCTGTATGGAGTCTGAGATAGCTTTCTGAAAGTCTGTATCTTAACTAGCCATGCTATGTCTTCCCAACTGCAATTTGTGACAAAACCCAACACTGCTAAGGATCGATGACATAATGACAGTTTTGCCACAAGCTGAGTGACCCAACAGTCTGTCCTCAGCATCAGTCAGGAGGAGTTTTTTCAAGCTTCTCGCCTGAACTTTAGTTTGTTCTCTTTGTGCTTAAGTTTCTTCCTCTCTGTTTTCATATGTGAACTATGGAGCAAAGCCATAGCCTGTGAAGGAGATCCTGCAAATATTTCAGCCATGAATTACTGCCATTTTATTTCTGGGCTTCATTTTTTTTGTATAGCTTCAACTCTGTTGTCCCTGATTAAGTAAAATGGTGATACAGAGCGATGTCTTTTCAATTTTTTTCTCCTCCTAAATGAATTCTGGTTTTATTTCTCAGCATAATCCAGTCCCTACATCTAGTTTACTTATGATTTATATTCTGTTGAAAGTTATGAGCCTTCATGAAGCCTACTGGCTAATAATTAATTAAGCTCATTTTAAGTCATTAATCTATTGTTCTGCATGATCTTTCCAGAACACATTTAAGACATCTGATGCAATGTTTATTCTCAGTCCTTTTAATGCAAATCTCTATAGCTGCCTGCCTTTATTTTCCATTTGCATCACTTGCAAATGATTATCTATACAAGCCTAATGGTTTACAGTAACCCTTGAAATATTAGGTACTTTAGGTGAGCCCATTTAAGATGATTTTTTACAAAAATTTAGTATTTCACCCAAGCACCTTATGAACAGAAGGCCAAGTGCACTAAATGCATCAGCATTACGATAGCCGAAACCCATTTGCTGTGGTATTGAGGACTGACACACAAATGACCCTGGGCTTCAGTACACGGAAATTACTTGTAATTACTCCGTATTTTCCAACCCTCAACATGTTCATCTCATAACTCTTTGGTAGAGGCTCTTTTGAGCTGGCTCAAGCATTATCAGGGGAAATTCTGAGATCTCTGTTGGAGCTCTCCACTTTGCAGCTGAGTAGCTGACCCATTTTTGTTTAGGGCAATGTGTCTTTGGTTATAAAATCATCTTTCTTTGTAAACCTCTTGCAGGGGGACAAACGGATGTCTGTTTTTTACTCTATGTAAGATTTTTAAACAGATAGACAGAAACCATTTGCCCAGTGTCTTTTCATCTCAATTTAATGAAAAATGAAGCTATTTGGCCTAGAATTTCAATTTGATTTATATTCACAATTTCTCTCAAAGTGTTTCAGTCTAACTGATACCAAAACATGAACATTAGCTTTAATCATTACCAAAGCTTTCTGTGTGGTTTAATAGTGAGAGAGATTGTTGGCTTTCCTCATTATTTTTTAATTCTCATAAACTGCATATCAAATTCACTAACTTTCATCCAAAATCAATTACTTTGAAAACCTGTAGCAAAGAAGACCTTGAAAGAATATCCTGTGATAATTTCTCTCACTCTATCCAATCTTGGTACTGTCTCTCATTAGCTGGAATCATTGCTATACCTTAAAAGTAGCAATGATGTGAAGTAAAATGGCATCAACCTGTTTAGTCTATCTGCTAGGTAAGGGTCCTCTGAATTTTTGCTGCATATTCTACTGAAGTACTTTTTCTGTGTGTTTATTAGCAATAGTGAGCCAACAGAGTAGGAATATTTCTCTATTCCAAGCCATCAGGAAATAACACTTTTTCTTTTTAGAGGCCAAGATCCTTAAGAATGGACAGAATGCAAATCAGAAGTGAAAAGGATTTGATTCCCACTTGCCAAGGGGAGGTTCCCATCTGTTCTCACTGAAGTGCATCAGGATTTTTGCTATTGACTCTCTAGAGAAAAGGGTCAGACCTTAATTTGAGGGAGGAGAGAGCATTTAGCTGTTTTGTATTGTTAGCCAAAATAAAAATGCTTCAGCTAAGTAGGCTTGTGACCATCGGAAGAAGCAGCTTAATAAGAAACATTCCCAGTTTTCAAAGGTGCAAACCCCTAGAAATTAGGTGGTCTTGCCCACCACAGCAGCAAATCGACGTAGGTTAAGAAGGTGCTTCAGTACCTCCTGCACCCCATGGAAGTCAAATCTAAACTCATTGAGGCAACTCATCAATATACATCTTGCTGTGAAAAGAATATTCAAAACTTTTACAAGTCGTCAAGGTTGTGTCTGTTCCTACAACCAGCCAGGAGAATCTCCTGGCAAAGAGCCAACCAAACATAACCTCATCTTCATTTTTTTGTTACCAGCCTATGTGAACAACTTGCTTTCGGTACAGAGAATACATTCTGATCCGACCACTTGGACAATACATTTTCTGGTAGTTTCTCCACTCAGTCAATCTGAATAGTCACATATTTATGCTGAAGTGTTTCTTTTGTTACTTTCAGGACAGAACTGGGGACCCTAATGCCAACTAAGGGTGAGATGGGCTACATGATAGAACAATATTCTAGATTTTTACAGCTGTTGAGTACAAAACTGATACTGGTTACCCTCCAGCTTGGGGAAGGTAATTGCAATATTTATTTTCAATATGCAGCTTGTTACTTTTCCCTTCCATCTAGTCCCTCTTATTCTCTTTTCTTTTTGCTTTTGCAGTGGGTAACCTAAGTAATATGAGGGCTGTGTTTAACACCAGACTCTCGTTGTTCAGGAAAATGAGCACTGGACTCAATGTACAAAAGAACCCCATAAAGCAGCCCTAATGAATTAGTTTATAAAAAATGGAAATTAAGACGTATTGCAAGAGAAGATAAAAAAAAAGAAACCCTTCAAAACAATTATGAAGCCTATTCATGGTATGAATATCATCCAACTCAGTGTAAGATAAGAGCTCACAAAAGAAACTTGGTAGATAAATGTGTATGCTCAGAGTTCTCTATTCTGACTATTCCCAAGAAATCTTCTCAAGAGTATCTGTAGCTGTCTTGTTGAAGTTAATAGTCCTGCCTAGTAGTTTGCTGGTGTGGGAAATCATCAGCTAGTGTTAAAGCAGTCATGGTCTGATAACCAAACCTCCAGAGGGCACCTCTTGTGATTCTCATACAGACTTTTCAGACCCTCAGCTGGTCAGGAGGGTCTGAAGTGCTCACCTGTATACAAGTACAACACAAGTGTACGTTTCTATCAGCCTACCTGTTTTAAAAGACTGTGTCTGATCAAATGTCTCACAGCTTTTAAGCACTTGAAGTTCAAGTTGTCAGTAAAGGCATCAGATGTGCCATGCAATGTAACTTACAGCTCAGCTGCATGAAATCTCTTTACCACTGCAGGAAGATATGTGGTGTCACTGCTTTCATCTCATGGTAGTTATTGCCCTGACTTTAAAAAGGAGATAGTTTTCACTGGCTTTGGTCACTAGTTCCTCAGATAAACTATTAAAATTCAGTGTAGTCTTGCTAGTTGAACCAGCTAACAATGCTTCCTTCTATTTGCCTTTACAGCTCCTGAAGGAGGTGATTCAAATTCCATTGAGATTTCTTTTTTATCCCTGCAATAAAAAATATCCCTATATTTTCTTTCACTTTTCCCAGAGCAACATTAAGAGCTGTATGCTAATGTGTGCTGCAAAAAATATATTCCAAAAAAGTAGATTGTTAACTATCCATTTGAATAACTTGGATTTATTTCAGCTACGGTTCCAACATCTGTAACTGTGTTTTCCAGTAATGTTCATAGGATCTTGTTTGCAAAGAAGTAAACTGGTACTGCAAACTGTCTTGTGAAATCTGAAGTTTCTTGCATACTCTTATGAAAATAAGCCAGAAGAACTAAGATTTAAAGCACAGTTACGGGGTAAAAGCTATAGTATTTTAAATCATACAGCAAGAACAGCAAATTGTCACAGTGAACAGTCCTACACATATACAGCCTGTAGTTTGCTCAGGAAAAGCTATTAATCAGAAAAAGAACTTATCTACACAAATATAGTTTGTAATCCATTAAACATGTGAGGAATCGTATCTGTAAAGGCCTTGTGCTGTAATCCAGAGGCAGCTGGAACAGAGACACTGAATGGAATAGATGTGTGTTAAACACCTTGTCTCCAAGTGGTTCCTGGGAACCACGTGTTACCAAAGATAAAAATAGCCCAAGTAGAATGGAGAACTTCACAATCTCTATCAGAGCCAAAACTCCCTGGAAATGTGGAAGGCAACAGAGGGAAATATGGTAGGCACTTTTCTCTGAGTTTGTAAGCAGGCAGTGCCAGCAGAAATGAAGACATTTCGAAGGTAGCCTTGTTTTTGACAGCAGCTGGTTCTGAAAAGCTTGTTGCAGTTAATAATTTTCTGTCAAGCAGAACAGAGGCTGACTCTGAAGTGGTAATAGAGAAATGTGAGGAACCCTGAATTCCACGTAAAAAGGAAACATATGTCTAAGATTGGCTCAGAGTAAGCAGAGTCCTGTGGTTTTCAGGGCTATCTAAGAGAATGGGTCCTAATGGGATCTGGGAAGAAACTTCAGAGAAAATACTGGAAAACCCAGAGTGAAGCTGAACAAAGCTCTTATAAGGTGCTGGTTAATGTGTGTTAGGGAGGAAGGAGATCACTTGGCAGAGTCTACAGAGTGAAGTCCACAGTTCTTTGACATTGTAGGATTGATTTGATATGCAAAATTCTCACCAATCCCCCAAGTCCTTCAGATGAAAAAAAAGTCAAAATGAGAACATAGCAGCTTGTATGCATTGGACAACCACTACTTAAAAAGATGGTGTCAAAAACAAAACAAAACAAACAAACAAACAAAAAAAAGGCAATGGGTTGCACCACATTTTTAGTTTATTGCAGACCTTTCCAGAGTGTGGCCAGCACAGGCAGAGTGACAATTATACCTCCAGCTCAGATGACCTCCACATAGCAGCAACAAATATAAAGATCATCAACCTGAAAGTTAAGTATGACAATTACTATTTCAAAGCTCTGCACTGACACATAAACTATTGTTCCCAGAAACTATTAAATGAGCCTAAAGAAAAGTCTCAAAATAGAAAATAAACTCGTGAAGAATGTCATTTACACCTCAACCAAAGAAATACTTGCGGTAGACCACCAGTTAAATGGTAACAAAGGTAATAAATGCAAGTACTAGAGTTAGAACGGTCCCATGGCGTAGTGGAGAGCACTCTGGTCTCCGACTCCCAAGGTTGCGAGTTCCAGTCTCAGTACGGACCGTCCCCTGGCAGTTCAATGCCTCCCTGCCATCCCATCCCGTCACATCTCGGATGCTCAGCAGGGTCAGCCCCGGTTAGTACCGGGAGCTGTAGATAGTCCTAAGGAGACTTCACTGTCACTGTCCAAGCTTGCTCGGCCGCAGCAAATGAACCTTAGGACTTAAACGGTGGGGCCAGTTCTGCGCATGCTGTGACTTACCTAAAAAATCCACTACACGGGCTGGAAAGGCACACCCACGTGGGGTGAGCCCTTCCCAAATCTTTGTTTGCAAAGATTGGCCATTATTATTATATAGAGTTAGAAGGAGGCCAGTTCTTTTATCTTATCCAGAGGTATGATGCTGAAGTGATAGAAACCAAAATAAATGAGTATATCTTTAGGAACATATCAGAGGTGGGTGCTTTGTCTCCTACTGGACTACTACAGAGCTGAGAGTGCCCTCCTACTCCTATAGCAGTGTTATGTGCATTATCCTGCTGCACTTTGAGACTGTCACACCACAGGGATGTCTGTGCTACAATGTGACACTGTCAAAACAAATTACTTGCTGCTTCTTGATATTGGTATTCATGTATCAGAGGAGACATGAGAGTTCAGGTGTCAGTAGCATCACAGACTAACTGGACGTTGTTGTTAAGGTAGGTTAGCAGACAGGCTTGGATGTTCCTGGAAGCCTGTGTTATGTGAACACTGCTCACTTGTCATTCATAGGGAGCTCTAAGGAATACCTACATGGCATCTGGGCTGTTCAGAGATGTGTGCTCTGCACTGCCTGGGCAGGACCCAGTGCACAGGGGAAAGTGGAAATGAAGCAGTCTTTGCCAAGCTCCTTGCAGCAGAGTGGTGACTGAACAGCACAGGGAGCTCGAACTCCTCATATGATTGTTTCTATTCTTCTGCAATTCCCCAATCAATATTTTCCTGTAGCCAGAGTTGGGGTTTTGAAAACTGGATCTCTTACACAATGAAGCAGAGCACTGGCTAAAACTCCTCTCCCTGACTTGGACAGCCAAGCTAACTGGAAGAAGTCCACTTTTTTATTTTGTCTCCAAAATTAAATACTTCAGTGAAAATACTGGTCTACCTGGAAAGTAGACTAGATTTCTTTTTTTTTTCAGTTATAAGTTTTGGTTTTCCACTCTCGAAAAAGACAGGAACTCTTTTCAGCTACAAAAGAAATTGCCAGAGAAATCATTAGCAGAGTTTTTCACCTAGCTCAAATGTCAGTCTTCAAGTAGCTCTGTGTTTTTCAGCTTTCTTCTGATGGTGGTGTTAAACCAGGCAATTTGGAAAATCTGGTAGCTGTTATCATTTGTGGTAGGAATTGTCCTGAGACAATGCATTTGTTCAACAAATCCATTTCTTCTTTTAATTAGGATTGATGTACAAGTAGCATCCTGGTGTTGAATCAGTTTCCAGCCAGCTCTGAATTTTTGCAGTTGTTTGCAACAATTGCAATTCTTTGGCTGGTTCCTCCAGCGTTACTTCCCTGCTATGAAGAGACTGGCAGTGGTGGGTTTGAACAAAGCAGAGGCAGCTGAGTGGATGTTTAGCAAAAATTATGTCTAAAGTAACAGAACTGATCAATTTCAATTTCCTCTTAAAGAAAAGTTCTCTGTGAGGTGCTGTTCAGCAGAGCACAGTTGATATAATGCTCCGGATGGCATAAAAGGTTTTAAGAAATGGACAGAAAGAGCATCCATGTAGATAGTGTAACTTTCAGTTACATTCAGAACAGTATCTCTATTTCTAGCTGCAAAATTAAAAAAAAAATCCATAAGTGACTTTGGGGCTTAATTTAATGTCACTCTCAAATGCATAGGATAAGACATGTTGAGATCACTGGGCTATGCGTTACCTGGGGGCTCACCAAACATGTATTCTCTCAGCCATTCTGGCTATTGCTTGATTTGCAGATCAGTGTGAAAGTGTTTTGAGGAATAGGAGATAAATGACTTGTGGGGACCTATCTGACAAAGCCTCTCTCAGGTAACAATACATCGACTGCAACTACACCGTGAAGGAGCTGAAGTCCCGTCATTATAAAAGGGAAGATGTAGCTGTCGGGCTGCTCACACTTGAGAACCCAGACTTCTAGAGACTTTTCCCTTGTTTAGTAATAGTTTCATTTTAGTAATAGCCTCATTTCTTTAGCTTTCCCTGCTTAGTCCCACCTAATCTTCCTACTGAGATGAAAAAGGTGGAATATGGCACATGTTGGCACTGAGGAAGGTGAGGAGAGTGACTAGCACCAAATACAGTGGCCACTACGTCCATATATTGACTTTGCCTTCAGAAGTAGTGTGAATAAAAACAGTTTTTGTACATTGCCAGCAATATTGTCTGCATAAAGCAGAGGTCATACCTGACTCTAAAAGGCAAAGATTCGGGCATAATAATTAAGTAACATGACTGAATGCTAGGATCGGGTATTTAATCACATAAGAATAGTTGCATACCTCATTGACTATGAAAATGCTCCCTGTGTGCTTTTTGGAGTGTGCCACATAGTACAGAGCATATATTATCCTGTAAATATTAATGGTAAGTAATTTAAGATTAGTAGTTGTCTTCTTTTCAGAATAACTCAGATGTGATGGTTACTTTTCTGCCTTATTGGACTTGCTCTTTTGAGACCATTTACTCAATCCTTGCTTGCTAGATTAGGAACTTCTTGAACAAATATAGTTCACTTTGTTCATCTTGATATACCCTCACAGAAGCCATTAATTGCCCAATGAGCCCAATGGACAATTAATGGTTTCTGTGGATACTACATCAAACTGGTTATATGTGAAACTTCTAAATGGAGCATAGCATGAAGTTTAAAGAACACACACAGCAATTGTGTTCTGATTTCTACATCCATCTTTTTCGCTGATTTGAGTTAGGACCCTGAAGCCCAGACCTAGCAGAGGGCTGCAGAGTGTGACCTCCCAATACAGACAACCTGAGCACCTGTCTACAGCATGCTAATAGGATGGATGAAAGAGTGAAATGACAACAGTTTGGAGAGCATAACTGCTTTATTTTGTACTTAACGGAGGTTTCTTCTATCCCTTGAGTTTCAAGAAACCTTGTACTTGAAGAGCTTGTCCCAGTTCAGCAAGCTGGGACCAGTTTATCATTGTGTGGGTGTGACCAAAGATGTATATTCTAAACCCTCTATGTAATTGCTCATGAACTGTTGACAATGGATCATTTGCAGCAGCTGCTCAGGGCACACTCGACACCTCAGGATGTAAGCTGGGTTTTACAAAAGCCTGTGAGATAAGAGCCGTGATCACTCCCCTCCAGGAAGTCATTAGCAACTCCACATCCAGCCTGAGGGGTTGTGTCTCCTAATGGGCCATCAACCATTTCAGTAATGCTCCATGACTCATAGAGGTAGATCACCCATTGTGGAACTCCCTGCCCTGGGGAAGGTACTGGGCATTCCCACCTGGACCTGAGGGGATATAGTCTCAGGGTTTGGGGATTTCTGGAACCACTTATCAGATTCAGAGAAGGACCAGAACCTCAACAGGACTGTGACCATTGTCTGCACCAACAGGTTTTTCTTTCCCTTATAATTTTGGACTCAGGGGAACCACATGAGTCTCAGCACAGAGACCAAGGAACACCATCGTGTTTTTGCCCCAGGGTGCTGGATTATACTTCTGGGTTTTGTTGGTTAAAACCAATTTCTCTTTATATCATTGCATTTCTTATAATATTTTTATTAAATTGTAACTCTGACCTATAATCTCTTTTGTGTTGGGTTCACTTCTCCTGCCCATTTACCTTTAAACCAGCACAGAGCTAAAGGAGAGCTCTTCTGATTCCATGAGGTAAGGAGGCAGCATAAGAGTTAAGACATAGAGAGCATCTCTTCCTGTGTAATGGCCTGAGGCCCACTATGCCAACAGTGGAAGTATAAGCTACCAGCAGGAGGACAATGCGTCCCCCCAGGAGCATGACCAAACCACTGTTTTGGGTGCTGTAGGCCATGCATGAACATTCCATGAAAAGGGGCTAGAAAGGGGACACCTGCACTACAAGCTCACTGTCTGAAGCAGCACACTACCAAGCTGTGCTCCTCACCTTCTTCCTGTTGAATCCCGTGAATCTTAAGATATTCAGCACAGTACATGCCATCTTTGGTAAGATGAAGCTTTTCCTGCCCAAATGAACTGGCAGAATGCTCTCAGAGGGAGACATTGCTGAGACTTTGGCTGCCTCAGGCCAAGGAGGAAGGGAGCTGCATCCAGCGCTCCCCTTTCTTCCAAGTATCAGCAGTCAGTGTCTTGGAGACAAGCAGAGGAACCATGCCATCTTGACTACTTTGCTGCTAAGTCCACCCTGGGAACACTTTCCCACCATAGCAGATTTATCAGGGATGTGGAGGAGAGAAGGTGTAACCCTGGGCCTCTACTGGAGCTTGGACCAGAGTGGCAAGAGCCAGATGCTCAGAGTGGCAAGAGCAAGATGCTCAGAGGGACTTCCTGAGATAACTTGAGCACATTTAAGCAAAAACTCCAGTTTGGGAATTCACAGCATTAAGTAACAGCTGAGTGATCATGTTTAGGACTCTGCTTTTCAGTCATTCTTGCAATACTTCCCGAAATCAGATCTTAGTCTTGGTTACTCACTTTTGCCATCTGTTGGAGTGGATTAATAAGTATATAATCCTTTATATAAAGAATAAAATATTAATACATATTTATATGAAGAGATCTATGGAGTTTAAGTTATAATCTTTCAACTTGTTTTCATTAATTCAGAAGGAAAGATATACACACAATATATGTTATTTCTGATGTGAAATTAACAGTGGGTGTTTCATTAAAAACAAGGCAGTTACAAATATGTTGCCCTTGGTTTTTATCAGCCAATACTTCAATTAACATTTGTCTAATCATAGAATCAGCTGGGTTGGAAAAGACCTCTGAGATCATCAAGTCCAACCCTTGATCCACTACCACTGTGGTTACTAGACCATGGCACTCAGTGCCACATCCAATCTTATCTTAAAAACCTCCTGGGATGAAGAATCCACCACTTCCTTGGGCAGCCCATTCCAATGCCTGACTACCCTCTATGTAAAGAATTTCCTCCTAAAATCCAACCTAAACCTCCATTGGCAGAGGTTAAGGACATGTCCTCTTGTCATACTGATAGTTGCCTGGGAGAAGAAACCAACTCCCACCTGGCTACAACCTCTTTTCAGGTAGTTGTATAGAGTGATGAGCCTCCTCTTTTCCACACTGAGCAACTCCAGCTCCCTCAGCCTCTCCTCATAGGGCTTGTGTTCAAGTCCCTTCACCGGCCTTGTTGCTCTTTTCTGGACCTGCTCCAGCACCTCAAAATCTTTCCTGAACTGAGGGGCCCAGAACTGAACACAATACTCAAGGTCTCACCAGTGCTGAGTACAGGAGAAGAATCACCTCTACGTTTCTGCTGGCCACATAGCCAGGATCCCTTTGGCCTTCTTGGCTACCTGGGCACAGTGCTGTCTCATGTTCAGCCTCCTGTCAATCCAATTCTCAGGTCCCTTTCTGCCTGGCTGCTCTCCAGCAACTCTGTGCCCAGCCTGTAGTGCTGCATGGGGTTGTTGTGGCAAAAGTGCGGTACCTGGCACTTGACCTTGTTAAATCTCATTCCACCAGAATCAGCCCAGCTCTCCAGTCTGTCCAGGTCCCTCTGCAGAGTCCTCCTGCCCTCCAGCAGGTTGACACTCCCTCCCAACTTGGTGTCCTGTGCAAATTTGCTGATGATGGACTCAATCTCCTCATCTAAATCATTGATGAAGATGTTAAACAGAACTGGGCCCAACACTGATCCCCGGGGGACATCACTAGTGACTCCTTTTTCCTTTATCAATAGCTTCTTGGTTGTCACAAACAAAAAGGTTGACTTTTTTCTCCCTCCATCAGGTTCCACTCAATATATACCACTATGTTTCCACACAAATATGCAGATATAAGTTATGTATGTTGATGTACATCACACTAAAACAAAAGAACACAGTAAAAAATTAAGCACAACGTTATGAAACACACCCTCCATTCATTTAAAGATGAAGAAGTAATTCATTGCTTTTGAGTACTCAATGTCACAAAATTCTGGAATCATAGAACATCTCCATTGTTTATGATTGAGTAACTTTTCTTTTTTCGCTTTTTAACTGGAATAACATAGACTGACACTACAGAAATTTACATATGGAAATAACTTTACACACAAGTAATCTTGTTCAAGCAGAATTAATGAATTTATAATGTTACCTAGTATGTACTTAGGAGTATGTTTTCACTTCTATATGGAACATGTGTTGTCCTTTGTTAAAGAAGAAAATATGTGCAGGTACATATATGAAAAGAGATAAGAAAAGGAAAAATATGCAAAACAAAAGCAAAATCCCTGCTGGCCCTTTGGTTTATCAAAGTATTGTTTGTTTATTGCATGTTCAACAAAGCAAGCCAAACCATGTTATCCTACGTTTAGCTGTTTATCTGAGGAGACTTGGTTTGTCCTCCTCTGTATTTAATTCTGAGTCTGACAACCTGAAAAATGTATCTCCAAGATCAGAATATCTTCTCTATGAGATAAATATTGTCTTTGTGTATTGATGGATAAATGGGCCTCCAATACATAAGGTGTGATAACTAGGACTTATGCTAGATTCTTTTTTTGGCTGCCATCCCACCTAATGAGTCACATTTAGTCAAGATTTTGCCTTCATTACACGCCTGGGGTCAGTATCCTGGAGATTCAGTGGTTACTAATGGTTACTTGGACAGAGAAGTGAAGGGAGAGGTAAGGCAGAAAAAAGCATACAAGTAAGGCACGTATTTCTAAGTCCTGCTGTGAGACTGAGACTGAAAGCTGAAGACTCTAAGCCCTCCCGCCCCTTCCTCCAGCCCCCAATATCTCTCTCTTGGGGGCTGAAAAATGCACTTTTTACTGTCTCAAAAAAGGAGAGTCATGGTAAATCCCTTTTTGAATAGTACTCAAGTTAAATAAAGCAAATATCTTATTTAGACCCAGCACCTGTGTAATAACAGGCTGGGGACAATATACTCTAGGTGCTCCCTACCTCAGTTCCCCAGCATCCAGCTGTATAACCCATGCTGTAAACAACAGCACTAAAAGATGTAGCCAATATAAAGACAGATTCTAGATATAGCTAAATTCAATAATTAGTCTAATCATTTAATATTAATTTTTCTGTATTTCATGTAATTGTCTCTTCCAAATGTCTGCTCATATATCTGTCTGGAATTCAGACAATATTGTCATTTCATGTCAGTCTCATTTAATCTAATATCCCAAAAGTTTTATTAATGGCTAAAGGACTCAGTGAAATGGCCACTTAACCAAATGCCTACATTTCAGCAGCTTCACCAGATGATCAGTTTGCCCGAATGACTGCGACAGGAACTAGAGCTACTGCAGCTCCCTCATTCATCATTGCTCATTGACCTTTAACTGCAGCCAAACTGTATCTGAGTGTAGTTAAAGCATCTGGGGGGTTTGTGTGTTGCAGCAGGTGAGGACAGACTAGACAGCAAGGAGGAACAAGGGAGGGTTATCCTTTTTTTGGGGGGTGACACTGACCTTTTGCAATCAACTACAAAAATACCATGATACCAAAGGTGTATGGCCCAGAATGTTGCTGTGCAATCAAATGCTGAGTGCTGCTGGTTGGAAAGAATATATATTTCTCCATTTAGAGCACTGAAATGAATAATCCCTGTTAATGAAAGAAAGTTATGTGGGAGCAAAATAGTCCTTGGGACTAGAATTTAGTTGCCAGCTTAGCGCTCTGCCGCGCAGTTTTGCGGCTAATCTGGGCACACAGAAAGGGTTTCCAGCTGCTCTGTGCTTTCCCTGTGGAGGGATTTTATTGAGCGCTTGTGTATATATGTGTGGCAGCACCTCTTTCAAGCACTGTGTGCAACAGCCAGGGAGGCTTATTGGTGGGTCTGGTTTGTTGATGGGTTTTTGTTTGGTTTATTTGGGGGTTTTGTTTGTGTATTTATTTTTTTCTTTGTATCCCAGAGGAAACAGCTGGGGAAAAGATTTTTGTGTGGACCTGCAGGCTTCTTATGTCAGTTTATTTGAGCTGTTTGTTATGTTTGAGTTAATTTGTCCCATGTTTAAAAAATGTGCACTCCTAAAGAATGTAGATGTGCATGAGAAACATTAAAAATAAACACATTTCAGTAATACCACCCAAATTGTCCTAATGTTGTTGGTTAAAATAAATCCATGTGGGTATTTTAAGTGTAATGAACCAACACTTGGGAACATATTCCTAAAAGGAGTCCCTTCAGAACTGGCTATGACCCACTTTGTTATTTGAAGTCAATGCAAATACATATGCAAGTAAGAACTACTCACACACACACGTTCTTCAGTTCAGCAACTTGTACCAGCAACCCACATATGAGATAAAATCTCATATAGTTGCATTCAAGGTTGGTTTTTGTTTGCTAGGGGGAAGATGTAAACTTGTTTATGTCTAATGGTGTTAACTAAAAGTGCCGTTTTTTAATGAGTAAAAGTTCCTGAAAGCAATTGTGTAAAATCTCCATCTTTTAAATATGGTTTTCATTTGTTAAATAGCTTCTTCCTCAACTGCTCTGTTTAACTTCAAGACTTCAAAATTTTGCAAGAAGCAGTCATTTTTCACATGATTAACAGACAAAAGGAGCAGACAGGCAAAATGGCATCCTCTGTTCCTTTAGTATTTTTAAATAATTAGTCCATTTGATTTTAATGTAAAATAGATTTTTCAATTTTATTGTAACAATATGATACATTTAAGTACAGCTTTTTCTGAAAATCAAACTGCCTATTTCTTCCTTTTTTGTTCTTCTTTATTAGAGTACTTGCCATACACCAATGAACAAGAATCAATCACCTTTTTCATGCTGAAAGCTACATTTCTCTATACTAACCCTTTGGTTTGCATTGCTTACAGGGGCAGACCCTCAGTTATTGTGAGATGATCACCAATGAGGTTAATAAGTTGGTCTCTAAGTAGAGTGCTGCAGATCTGGTCTAGTTTTTTGAAGGCCATGAAACTGAAGTATATAAATATAATTCACAGATTGCCTTTCAATTTGTTGATAATTCTGACACTAGCTGTTGCTGTCTTAGTTACTGCTTCATACATTCTGATTATCTAAATTGTTGCTTTTCTTTTTTCCTTTTTTTTTCCTCTCCCCACCATTTAGATCTCACTTTTTAATGCATGCCAAAGGCTGGCTCAGTTAATCATGGATACACTTTAATACTTCCTTCTCAAATAGCTCCTGTGAATTTTGTTGCTAATAGTCTGTATTTCTTAGCAGTAGAGGCTTTGCTTCATTTCCATATACAGGGGTTTTTTTGCACACATATTGGTTTGTTTGCAAACATTGGTACCATCTAACTAAAGGCATTCCTAAGAGACCAAAGCTGATTTTTAGTAAGTCATCATCATGGTTTCAGTTGTAGGGAGGAATGGGATTCTAACACCCCAAATCCAGTGTCATTGTAAAATCCATGCTTTTACTTTCAGTGAAGAGCCAGAAATACTCCCCACGCACTGAATCTGCTTGTGTGTTTACATTGTGCATAACTATGGCTTTCCATGTTGACATGAGATACAGAGTTCAGTCTGTGGGAGAGGCTGGGAGACCAAGGCAGGAACCCAAAATACCAATCAGCACATGGGGCCAAGAGAGAATGCGCTCCAAGGCTGTAGTGCAAAATGTAGGTATCCAAGAGGATGTATTTCTTTAGCAAGTGGGTTAGGTAAACATCTGTAGCCTGTCAGCTGCATAGGAAGGAGTAAAGAGCAGTCTTTCAAGTTTATCCTTAGTGCAAACAGATGAAGTGCAGCTTGCTTTTATTTCTATCATCTACATCTATGTAATCCATGTCTTTGTAACTGGTTGTCTTTTTTGGATTTTGTAAGTGAAAATCATCTGCCCTTAACTTTCACTTAGCTTCAGTGAAGAATTATTTCAAGGTCAGTGGCTATCATCAAAAGTTTCTGTGGCTGTCCATACAGCCAGTTGTCTCAACCACCCCATGCACATCCAGCAGTTGCCTCCTCTTGCCTGTAGTACTCAAAGGCAAGAGGATACGTGCCTGTGTAAGATACAGTAATGTGCATTGAGAGTTAACAGTGCAAATCTGAGAAGAAAAAAAAGTTTCTCTGCTCCTAGAACAACTCTGGCATGTGACAATTAATGGAGGAGAAGTCTGAACCTGCAGAGTCTCAGCAGAGCTTGTAGCCACCATTCAGGGCACATCAATAACCCCTCAATACTTACTATTGATCAGAGAGCAAATCACCAGCTGAATAAGAAAAGTGTGCATGCCTGCTATTATCAGCTCAGCCTGGAAATGAGGAAATGTGGAGAAACAGTGAAATTATTTCTCCTTGGCTTGGTTGCATTTTACAAACAAAAGCCTTAGAAACAAAGTCAGTCTATAAAATCCTTTGTCATTATTTCCTTCCTGTTTCCCTTCCAGCCCAGCCAGTGAATTTGTGGGCAGGAAAAATTTGAAACAATTCTCCCATGTAAGAAACTATGGGTGCTGTGAAATATTACTGCATTCCAATTATCTCTGAAATGCTGATCTGCCTGGCTAACATGGAGCTGAAATGCAGTTACTCCCTTTGACATGGAGTCAGTTGTGAATTTACCAGATGAACTTCCTTGACGAATGGCTACTGCCCACTCAATCCATCACTTCAGGGAAGCTGGGCTGCCTCACACTTTTTCTTTCACAGAATCACTCCTGTGCTTGTATCTTTTGTTCTGGCTCTCAAAAAGATGAAGAGGTAAAACCCAACACAATATTCACAGGTATGTGATTTAGAGCACCAAACAAGTAACGGAGATCTTAAAAATTGCTTATTATACAGTAATCATGTACTTTGGAATTTCCCCCTTTTTCATACAAAAAAAATCAGATAGATTTCTTCATTATTACTTTAATTAGAATAAATGTTGAATTCCCAACTATCCACATGGCAATTTACACTTCTAGTGTAGCTGGTGGGAGGTGATTTATTTTTCTTTGTGCTAATACAAGGATCTCACTTCCTGAGACAAGAAAGCCTCAGACAACATTTTCACTGCATGGGTGGAAATCACAAAAAGAAAGATAAAATATTTATGGAATAATTTTTTCTGAAAACCAGAAGAAACATACATGTTAATCCATTATCTATCATGCCAGGCAGATTGATGTAGATAATAAGCATATTTAGCTGAAACAGAGAATAGCTGAGTTTGGAAGGGACCGCTGGGGAGATCATCTGGTCCCATTCCCCTGTACAAGGGGATGAACAACTCTCAGCCTTATCTTATGTATGCAGCCATTGGTGGGAAGGAGCATTTTTAATGAATTAATATGTAATAAGAAACTTTTTGGTCAGAACCCAGCCTGAGAAGAGGGAGGGGACTGTCAGCAGATATGTAGCATCTTGGAAAATTAGGTGACAGAGTAACCGGTGGGTTTCCTATTCTATACATGTGGTATTTTCACATAAGCTCTGGGGATATCCAGGAGAGCCACCATCCCAATGTCTTCTCCTGTGGGGCACTGGCACTGCTGTGAGTGAAACATGGCTGGAAAGGAGCTGTTGAGGGAAAACCTGGTCCAGCATAGGACTTTTCCCTTTGGACCTTGGCACATTGGAAGAGCAGGTTGCCCTTGGTAAAGCTCAGTGAGCGACAGGGCCAGGGCTTGGAGACAGAGAAAGCTTAGATCTACAGCTGATGTGAGCCTGGAAATGTGCTACCAGAGGAGAAGGCAGGCTGCCAAATTTGCTCTCCTTCCAAAGCCCAGGGCTGACTGGTACCATGAAGTTGCTCTCATGCATACCCCTCCCCTCCCCTGCACTTCCCAGACCAGGTGCCCTGGTACCTTGTGCCTGGGGTTTCAGCACCGCAGTCTTTCCCTGGGCTTCCCTCAACAATCATGGGGATTGCTTTACAAATTGTGATTTTTGTCACTGTGTGGCTTTCCTGTTGTCAGTAGCATTGCTGTTGTTTTCCACTTTACTTCTTAAGGGAATAAGGATTGTAGGAGTGTCAGTTTTGCCTGCCTTTTTTTTTTTTTTTTTTTAGCCCAGTGGCAGATTTCAGCCAAATGTGACAGAGGGTTAAAGCTCTCCCATATAATTAAGTAACAAATGCCATGAAAATAGACAAATGGATAGAGGATACAGATGCTGTAAATGCCCTTACTGTGGGAAAACTGTTGAGTGGTATCTCACATCATCAGGCACTAGAACAGCCACATGGGAAAAGGGCCCCTGTAAATGCCCCAAACACAGAGTTCTCTTCAGCTGGTTTTGTGTTTCATGCATGCCAGAGCCAACCACTTGCAAGAAAAAGTTCCAAAGAAAGCAGGATTAATTCCTTCTGTGCCCAAATAGCTATTGGTTTTCTGATTGGAGCCCCCTCAAAATGTTCTTTACATTCAACTGTTTTGATATTTAAGAGTGTTATTATCTACCTGTAAGCAGGTAAGCTGAGGCGCATATGATTTAAACAGAAAAAATGCCAGTGCTCTTACTCTCTTCTCAACCACTTTACCTACAGTAAGATCTAAACTTCAAAGAATTAGAAAAATGGGCACAGCTACAGCACTACATTGTATTGTTCCAGCAAAACTGTACCTGTAAGAAGAGTTGAATTGACACTGTGGATAAGGCTGCATATGTTTGCAGTGTGCAGGATCTAAGAACAGAGAGTAAAGTCCAGCTGAGAAACTAGGAAAATTGGCTCATACCACAGTGAAATGATGCCCTACTCATAATGGAGGTACAACACTTCCCCCAGCCAAAATGGTTGAACCTAGGAAAATTGAGAGCTCTGTATATTTTAAGTCAACGCCTTTGCTAAATATTCAACAATCGTGGCATCCTGGAATAATATGGAATGAGAGATACATGGGGACAAAATAGGTGGGCAAGTCCTACTGTGCTCAAACATTCCAGCTGTGCATGGCTGCATCTGAGGCACTACTGAGGACCAGTGTCAGATGGTCCTCATCAGTTTTAGGAACACAGTAAATTCCAGCATCAGACAAATTACCTGAAAATTTAGATATCAAGAAGGTCATCTGCAAACCCATTCCTGGGGTTCTGAAGCTGATCACCTGGCTTCTAGCTTTCCACTATGCCAAAAACTTGTGGGATTTTAGCCACAGTCCAAAGAGCAGAGGTTAGAAAATAGACACCTCTTGGCTTTGTAGCCCATAATTTGGGGAGTGGTTTAGATCTGTGGCTCAACCCAAGGTTCAAGGGAAGGAGTGGAATCAAACTTCCTTCTCCACTCCAGCTCTATTTGAAGTAACATTTTAAAATAAAAGCCTTCTCTGGATAGCCTGTGCAGAATTTATTGCTAAGCAGATGCTCAGTTGTCTTTATAGTACCAACCATGTCTTCAGTATTCTGTGCTATTTCCAATATTTCTGCTACCATCAAACAAGAAAGAGAATATTCTTCTCCTTTAAGTCTGTTTAACTCAGCTGGTTGTGCGCTCCTCTGGGTGATTTCAGGTTACCTGTGCTCTGTGGCATGACATGGAGACTGACTATGTGTAAAACACTGTAGTATTTTAGCACATGTTCAGTACCAACAAGCCAGCATAAGTGAGTGAAGAAAACAGAAGCTTAATCATTACTCCATGTTCCTGGTGCATAAAGAGAGATACTGTCCACCCACACAGTCTGTGATCAATGCCAAATCTTTTGCAAGCTTAGGGCTTTCGTTCAGCTTCTCTGATTTATGCTTATGTATTCCTCCTGGCTTCCACTGTTTTGGTGATGTCATGAACTGACTGACCAGAAGCTCTTGTGCCAAAAAGCACAAAAAAGGGGAGCTGGGGATGCAGAGCAGCATTATCACTGATGAGGAAGAAGGTAGTCTTGTTGGGAGAGGCTAAGAACAAAGCCTATTTATACCTTTGTGGGCATCATGAAACACCATCTTTGCTTAGGCTTGGCACGATGTCACCAGGCTGTGCAGAGTGACATAGAGCTGTCCACATGGGATCTATTTCTCCCTGTTGACCTGGCCTGCCCATTATTGCCAATGTTTTAAGAGCTGCTGCATCTCTTTCTTCCCTATGTGGACACTCCATAATCTCCTGAGCAAAGGATGGGTCTCTTTTGAATGAGTTGTGAAATATGGTCATGATGACATCATTTTATTACAAAGGTGCCAATATGAGATGCTTAGGAAATTCAAGAACATTTCTTTACTGTCTTTGTTAAAAATAAATCACTTAAAATATTGTGGTGGGTTGTAATTGTGTCTCAGCCATGTGCAGATAGTGGAGACGTTTCTGATGAAAATCATTCATTTATTGAAGTCACATTGATTAAGAAAATGCTTTTCTCTTTAAAAAAAAGAAGGAAACACAAAACAGTGGGGAGGTGGAGGTGGGGTGGTAGACATATTAACATCAAAATAATGAAGCTTACATCAAAGTTAACTAATGACATCGAGCATGGATGGGAACTATTCATTTCAAGGGTCAAATCCCATATGAACAAAGGAGTATTGGAAAGGAAATCTATGTAGAACAGTGGGAACGAGCTAGTGGATCCAAAATTGTTGGAATGCTATATTTGCCCTCCTCTTTGGCAATTCTTATAGTACTGGTTACATTTTAAATTAGAATATCATCAACAACCTCAAACTCTCATAACAAGCTGAGAACTTGTGTTTTCACGAGAGCTCATTATAGGAGACATACACTAATTCCCTCAATTTTTGGTGCTACAGCCATGGAATCTGTACTATCTACAATGTAGGTAGTCTTTGAAATAAGCAGTTATTAGTAAGACTTTCATTTTGTCTAGGGAAAAAAAGTGAAGATAGGGGGTTTTTTGTTTGTTTGGTTGGTTGGTTTTTTGTTTTTTGGTTTTTTTTTTACAGTGGAACTTATAGCCAGGAGGGACGGTCTCGTGGCATAGTGGAGAGCACGCCGGTCTCCGATTCCCAAGGTCGCGAGTTCCAGTCTCAGTGGGACCGTCCCCTGGCAGTTCAATGCCTCCCTGCCATCCGATCCTGTCACATCTCAGATGCTCAGCAGGGTCAGCCCCGGTTAGTACCGGGTGCTGTAGATAGTCCTAAGGACTTCACTGTCACTGTCCAAGCTTGCTCGGCCATGGCAAAATGAACCTTAGGACTTAAACGGTGGGGCCAGTTCTGCGCACGCTGAGCCTCACCTAAAAAATCCCCTGTGCAGGCTCGGAGGGCACACCCAGGGGGGGGGAGGCCTTCCCAAATCTTCGTTCGCGAAGATTGGCCATATTATAGCCAGGACAGAAAATGATGAATTAAACCAGTCTTACCGAAGGCTGACATCTGGTTGTTAGAGGACCAAGGAACATAATCTACTTGCTTATGAGTATACAATGGAAATAAAGATTATCAGCAAGGGCAAAGGAGGGAGATTCTTAACCTGAAATAGCTATCATTTGCAGCTTGTCTGCCTTCTGTGGGGTTGTATGTGCATGAAGACATGTAAATGTCTGCTTAAACTTAGAAATCTCATTGAGGTTTTACATGTGAGAGCAACATGGTTTCCTCACAAGTAAAATGGGGTCAGCCATGCAGGACTTTTTATTTCATTTTCTGTCTCCTTTCCCTCTCTGTAATTTCCTATCAGTGAAAATATTTTGTTCCTCTGTGGCTCCTACTAATTAGGGTCGTATTTCTCTTTGCACATTGTGATACCTTATCAATACCAGAGGAACTTTTGCCACTGATGGCACCGAGGATGGAGTCAGGCCTTTATATGTAAGTATACTAGTGATCTAGAAACATAAAACAAGAAAAATAACATACAATTTCACAATACTAGTGACTTTTTAAATAATAATAATAATAATAATAATAATAATAATAATAATAATAATAATAATAATAATAATAAAATCTAGTCATTTTTTTGAAAAATCCCATTTTGAGAAAAGAAGGCTACATACAAATCAGCAGGCTTTGAGATTATGAGGTTGGGCTGATGATAAAACAACAATCCAAATTTACTCTTTTTATTTATTTTTAAAGTGAATATTTGAAGAGTGTGCTCTGCTGCAGAACCTGGTCCTTCTATGCACTGCAACATACAGAGTCTTTTGTAGGGCAGCTTAAGTGGTGTACCTTTTGATAGAAGCAGGAAAATTGTAATTCTACCTATTTCTTAGCATCTTAGCAAACAAAGCACACTGTACAAGATTGAAAAGGATTCTTTTGATGAAATAAATATTAAAATGTAAATTTCTTGTAAATATTGTCAAAAGCATCCTTTTAAATGTGCCTGCATTTTTATATTTAATTAACTCCAGTTTGCAATGTTCTTGAGTAGGATTTTTTTTAAAATTTTAATATTATGTATTTTGCCTTTTAAGGTCGTTATGAATAGAGTATTTTGACTATTATGAATTCATTATCGTGATGCAATTTGTATTTAGAGTGTACAAATTATCTGTGGCCTCAGCAGAGCTGAATGAAAATGGCACCGTGTAGATCGCAAGGCTATTCTGGAGAGGGATATTTTCCTGTAACTAAGATTCACTGTCAGACAGGAGACTGGGCTTCTCTCCACAGGGAGCTATATAGGAAAAGGGTAATTAGCTAGTCGTATTTTATTTCTTGGTGTGTTAACATCCCTTTTCATTAAAGGTTAAACCTAAACCTAAGCCTAACCTGAGGTCTAATCTGTGGCCACTCATTGCAGCAGAGCCATCTCCAGGTGTGGAGAAAATATGATGGAGAAAGTGGTGTGGAGAGAGATGCCTGGTTTGAAATGAATAGTGAATATAAAAACGAAAACTTACAAACCATTGCTTTCTGCAATTAATACTGTTTGGGAGACTTGTTGTACTTGGTGCCAAAGGGGTGTTACCTCAAAAATCCTGAAGATAGCTGGGTGCGTGTGCTTCACTTTGTGCCCTGTCTGTGCTGCAGAGACAGTGCAATGATGATGAACCTTGAGGGTCTCCTCAGCCTGAGGAGTCTCCTCTGGAGGGTGATGTGAAGCCAGGCTAACTCACCCTGCATGCCCCATCCTTGCCCCTGCCCAGAGGGGTACCTGGGTGGACCCCAAGCACCTCAAGGCCAGAGTCTGGGGTGCAGGCAGCAGACAGTGCTGGAGGGACCCTGGAAGCCTCTTGGCTCCTCCACTAGCTAGATACACAAATGGCATCCTTGAGTATTTTAAGGTAACCCTAAACTATGCCAGAGCCTATTCTGGCCCATGGCCAGGCATGAGTTTGAGTAATCAGAGTAGGAAAATGCCTCATAGTGACATGTCCCTCAGCTGTGCTGAGCAGGACCAAGTACAGAGAGAGGGCTGGGGGGGGAGTGGGTGGTCACTGGAAAAAAAGGACGCTGGGCTGCTCTGGAACTGTGGCTTTGGGATTTAAAACAAAAGGAGTAGCAAATATTTTACTCAGGGATGTTCTGCTGGGATTTATCATGAAAGTTTAGTTTTTCCTTTTCCCCGCTGGTCTACTTCCATGAGTGGAAAATTGGTTTTAACCTTTTGTGGTTGTTTTTGCAGTGATGATTGGGCATAAAACATGAGCACTGCTGTTCAGCCTGATCTGAGAGAGCTTTGTGCCAGCTGTGCTCAGGGCGGGCAGCCCTGCAGGGGGCAAGAAAGAAGAAAATCAAGTTCTTGATGGCTCTCTTTTCAAAGAAATGAAACCCCAACAGATTTTATCAATCTACCAGTGTCCCAATCAGGGGAAGTGCTTTTTCCTGACAGTAGATGTCAACAGGGCAATCAAAAGGTTATTTAAATCCTGTCCTCTGGAGCCTGAGATGCAATCGTCTTGTGTTGGCATTTGTAAGTAGAAAAACTCTGTGTTATCATAATGTTTGTTCATCTGGACTGGGCTTGGTTGGGGTTTGTATTTTTTTGTTTAAAGATTGGTAGTGTCAGGGTAGGACAGTTTGGATGGTGGGTACCTCACACAGTGTATGGCATCAGTGGTCATGCTGGGTAGCACAGCTTTTGTGGTCAGGACCCATGACTTAATATAGAAGAGCTACTAAGGGAAGTATGTCCTGCACTGCCCAGGCTACTAAACTGTGTTGTTTTAAAAGGCAAGTGATCTCCAAGTTGACTTGGAAGCACTAGAGAAAATAGTGTAGTTCGGCATTATTACCTCCTTTGCTTTTTGTTGCCTGTGAAGACATCCATCAGTGCTCATAAGACATGCTATAACTAGAGGAAGAAAAGACTGGGAAATGCTCAAAACAGACTAGGAGCAAAAAGAGGATGAAAGTATTATGAAGATAACATTTACTCCAGCTTTCCTGCATCAAGAAAAGGGATCTAACAGAGACTGTGAATGTGTGCTGCAGTCTGAACCCAAGCAATCATTATGGGCTGATACATGAAATGGCTGCTCACGAAAGATGAACTTGTTAAGTATCCAACATGCTCCCAGAAATAGACTCTGAAATATATCTTTTGCTGATATTTTTTCCCCAGCTTGAAAAGACAGAGCAGACTTACATGTAGAAGACTAGTTAATAAAATATACTTGAAATATTGAAATGAAACAGGAGGATCTTGGGCTGAATTGTTTAATTTTTGAAGTACACATTTATTCATTATGATTACTTGCTTCTCTTCCTTCTCCAAGGAGTGTGAGTCCAGACTCCTCTCTTGGTCTTGTTCTTTGACCATCATGAGACTGACGGTGAATTTATGCCAATCTTCAAGTACCATCAAGGTGAACTTCGCAAGATCACAGAATAAGTCTAACTCCTATTTAAGATCAGAGGGGTCAGTTCAGAGCCTACTTAAGCCTCTAAGTCATGCAACCAAGGAACTGATGAAACAGCTGTGAGTGACAGTCCTGCCACGTGAAATTTCTGGAAAGGAAGGCAGGCAAAGAGGACACTGATCTGCTCACCCAAAGAGTTGCTGCAAAAAGTGTTGAGTGGATGTGAAAGATGAAAGCCCTAGCTGGAGATATGCCTTTGTGCTTTTTTGGCTGAGCTTCTAACAGTGAGCCATGAAGCTGTCATTCAGCCCTTGTCATCTGTAATATGCAAGCCACATGCAAGGCAGCTCCAGAGAGCTGAAAGGAGTGCTGTTATACGGAGGAGTCAGATTTGTAGCCTGCCATCAGGGTGGACAAACATGCATAGCTGAGGTGTGAATTATGAAAGATCGTTTCCAAATGGCCAAGGGGCAATAAACATTAATATAAAGTAGACATGGGCCCATGCCAAATAGCCCCAACTCTCAGGGTGTTTGGATTGCAAATATTTGATCAGAGTCCAAACTTTGCAGCTGGCCTTATCTCTGCAGTGGCCAAGCCAAAACCCCAGGGTTTGTGGCCACCTGGCACATTCTGTGATCCAAGGATGCCATGTCTGATTACCTGCTCCTTTGCCACCTCCAGCTAACAGTCCTTTTTATCAACTGTCCCCTGTGCTTTCTGTCTTGCTCTGGTATTCTTTCTCTGGCTTCATGATTTGTCTCTCTCTTATTCCTATTGGAAGTTCTCCAAATAAGGGACACGCTTTAAATCTGTTGCGAGCAACTCTGGGTAGCATTATGTAATATTGTGGAAAATCATCCATGGAAAGCTTGGAGTCTGAGCATGAACTTCATGCAAGGCTGACAAAGGGTTGTACATGTGAAAGAGAGGTGGGCAAGAAGTACATTTAATAAACTTATCCAGTTCAGCTCAGAAGACCTTCCGGTGTTTGAAAAGATGTAATACAGCTGGTTATCAGTAAGTGCCTGTGGAATCCAAGCCAGAATCTCCAGCCATTTCAGGAGTCAAAGACTAGGCTCTGCAATTGTCTGTGTTTATTCTTTCCACCTCAAATCCCACTGACTTAGTTTCAGAAGATAAATATTACCAGTCTTATTGCATGTGTTTTGATTTGCTGGGATGTAATACACAGAGTATCAATTGGACTTGCCAAAATATACACCTGACACCCTTGTTTCACCTCCAGAAGCAACAGCCATGAGAGGAGTTGTGTGATTGTCCCTTTTCTCCCTGAGCTTTGGTAAGGGACAAAATAAAACACCAGGCCTTGCCTGTAACCTTAAAGCCAGACCAGCATTGTGATACTACAGTTTCAGGGGGTTGTCTGTCTTTTGTAAAAGGAATAGTCAGGAATGATGTGAATTTCAACAATGCTGACTATCACTGAATTCTGAGAGGTTAATTGGCATATTAATTATCAGTAATTAGTAGATGCATATACGGACAAGAGAAATGGAGACTTTATTCCTATGAAATTTGCCCATTAGCTACACTTCACACTCATCAAATCCAGTGTTACTGCAGCAGTAAGACTATTGATGGACATATGGATTCTTCTTGGGTACTTGTGATGTGTATTATCTTAAAATGGAAAAAGGGGTTGCTGAGTTTGCACTGGGAGTTTTCTAGATTTTCTTTTCACACTTAGTGTCTGAAAAAACACACAACATTTTATGATGATGTCGTCCACTGTTATAACTGCCTGTGTTTTCAGCTGGATGGGTTTCCTGAGTCTACATTTCTAGCCACAGTAATTATATTGTTGACTCATGGTTGTGCGAGGGAAAAACTTTGTAGATTCCACACTGACAAAATATCTCCAGGGATCTTATCTGAACTCCTAGAAAATCAAAGGTTAATAATATTGTCTGAGAGAGTCAAGTGTAATCTTCAGTTTCCAACTTTGTGAGAAATAGCTCTGTTCACTGATATTTAAACCTAGTGTTGTGGCAAACCTTCAAGGCCTTTTATCTGATCAGTGTGGATATTTTCCCTCTGTTGTTTTCCATTCCCATCAATATGTGAACATACTAGAGCAAGTTTTCTATACAGACACGAATCAGAAGTATGCCTTTCTTTAGAATTTCATTTCCTTTTAAAACAATCTGGATCTAAGGAATCCCTGGGTGTCTAGACTCCCAGGATAGTTTTGAAAGTAGACCAAGCTCTGCTCTGTCAAAGCCCTGCAAACATCAAGGGCCTGCCGAGATCATCAAAACTCATTTCCTTAAGGTGTGGGTGTAGGTATGAAAATTGCTCCATTAATACCACCTAGTTTTATGTCTCCACTCACGTGGGAGTGCAGAATATGTCTGACAATGTCTTCAGCTGTTCAGGAATGAGCACTAACCCGCTTGTGTTTTCTGCTTGGTGATGGGGTTGGAGTGGGTGGGAAGGGTTCTGCTTCTTTTTCAGCTCACATCTCACAAATCTGCCAATATGTTGTCATCATCTTCTCCACCCAGACTGCTGCAGGAACCCCAGTTTCACTGCCTGTTCTCATTGCTGACTGTTTCTTTTTTTCTTTTTTTTTCCTCTTTTTTTTTTTGCTTGTATTGTTTTTTTTAATTAATTCCTTTTTGTTGACACAAGATCCAGAGATGATGGACTTCACAAGGCTGACCAGGCACACATGATCCTTGATGGACTCACACAGACTGTGGGCAATCCAGAATTTGTATGGGGTGTAGCAAGTAGGCAAATTACAGTGCAAATCTACCAAAATGCAGCTTCAGCAGAGACAGCTCCAGGTTTTGCAGTATCACCTACTGAGACCCCAGGAAAGGTTGGAAGGTCAAACTGTGAGCTGTTTCACTTTCATCTATTTGTGAAGGCCGTGAAATTCTTTGTAGACATTTTAACAAATAACGCTTCAGAAATATATTTTGCCGTAACATCCTACTCCTTTTTTCTTCCCGAGTATAAAAGCCAACAACAACTCAGCACGCAGGTTTTAAGCTGAATAAAAGGAGCTGGTAAGAATGCATGTTTCACCCTTCCAGAGGGGTCATTATAAAAGAAGGGAGGTTAAAAATAATGTTAACGTGATCTGCAAAAAAATGAACTCCTCATTTTTCTGCATCTTTTAAGACATTCTGAAATGTCTCTGCATGAGTCCTTGTGTCATCCTCCTTCCTTTCCCTTTTACCCCACACCCAGCCTCTACCTCTCAGAGAAGGAAAGTTTTTGGTACCTCTGGCTACAAATGAAGGAAAGGACCCTCAATGCTCTATCAACTCCATTTTAGGATGAAGTCAAGATGCGTATTTTCTCTCCTCTTTTTTGCCTTTTGCCTCTTGAACTATGTTAACATGAAAATCAGGCACCCAATTATAATGGTCACAGGGGTCTTGCAGGATCCACATCTATGCTGCTCTAGTTTCCATCAAAATGTGCAGGAAATTTGAAGTTGCATTGCTGGTGCTCTAACTTTAAAATGCAAATGTTAATGAAGATTGAAGATATTTTTTCTTTTTTTTTTTTTCTGTCAAATTGGTAGTAGATTCAAGGCTGTTTTTGTAAAAAAATGCAGGAGTATATATCCTGAAATACCTGTAAATGTGTCCATCTTGACCTGCTGCTCTTGGTGTCCTGCATGGGCTGTGAAGTTCATTACATGGTGTGGCCAACGCTGAACAGTCTTCTTTAAGGAGAATGCTCAGCATCACCTTAGATGCAAATTTCCTTCAGGTATCACCTATGGACAGCACGATCTACAATTCTGCACATTTAGGCACTTCTATAAGCATTTTGCAAGCCTAAAGACCTTTTGGCATCTTATTTTCAAACGCTGGATCCTAAATACCCAGAGAATTTGGAATGAAGAATTCCCCACTCTGAAATTTTAATGTGTGATACAAATCAGTTTAACAGCAGAGTTGTGTTTTCCGAGTTCACCACACACACTTATTCTTGATAGTGAACTGATTCTTGCTGGCCCTGAAGGCAAGTAGAGACACAGCAGTGATTTAATGGTGATCTCCTGGACAGAGAATATCCTGAGTTGGAAGAGGCCCGCAGGGATCATCAAAGTCCAACTTCTGAACAGTACAGGAATGTCATAGCTCAGGACAATAGAGCATCTGCATCATTAATGGACTTATTAACATAGTTATTAGCCCCATGTCAATAATAATCTTACCATCAAAATGACTATGATAATTACTATTAATATAGCAATGAACATCAGTAGCAATGGCAATTCTTTATGTTAATGCAGTTATGAGCTCCCTGTATATTCTATGAGGAAGCGTGCTCTGGTTTACATAGTATCATCCTATTTTCTTCCAGATTTTCTGAGTCCTCTTCTGCCTTTCCCACCTCCCACATCCTTGCAGCTATGGTCTTTCCCTTCTCATATTTAATCTTTCCTCTCTACTGTCCCAAATATCACTCTTATCCCTGACTCTTCTCCTATTCAAGGGAACGTGAATCTTCAATTCCACAGATTTTTTTCCCCAGCATGTCATGACTATCGGAGTTGTGTAACCAGAGCTTGATTCACAGCACACATGGAACAGCAACCTTCCCGCTTGGAAGTGGGATAGGAAGCCCTAGTTTGTGGTGGCATCTGTTAATGTTCCCTCTTACAGAATCCTGGAATCATAGAATCACAATACAGTTTGGGTTGGAAGGGACCTTAAAGATCATCTAGTTCCAAGCTCCCTACCAAGGGCAGGTATACCATTCACTAGATCAGGTAGCTCAGGGCACTGTCCAACCTGGCCCTGAGTGCTTCCAAGGTTGGGGCATCCACAACTTCTCTGAACAACCAGTTTCAGTGCTTCACCACCCTCTGTGATTTTCATCTTAACATCTAACCTAAACCAGCCCTCTTTCAGTTTCAAGTCATTGCACCCTGCTCTGTCACTATCTGTCCCCTAAAAAGTCTCTCTCCCTCCCTCCTTTTTATAAGCCCTCTAAAGGTACTAGAAGGCCACAACGAGATGTCCCCAGAGCCTTATCTTCTCCATGCTGAACAACCCAAACTCTGTCAGACTGTCTTGAAGGGACAGGTATTCCAGCCCTCTGATTATTTTTGTGGCCAAGATCATCCTTTGGACTGCTTTAACAGGTCCATGATCTACAAAGATACAAAGTTCCTCTTGATTTCTTTCCCTAGAAATCTCATGTGCAGAATAAGATAAAATAGAACACAATAAAGCAGAATAGTACTATTGGATGTAATTAAAAGCAGAACATAAAAAATGGCACCTTATAACAATTAATGTTAAGAAAATAATTATTCCTATGAAATCTAGGCATCTCCATTAAGTGAAAAGTGAAGTTCAAGGTGGTTGTTGCCTTGGCTACTTAAAATTTCTGTTTATGTTGTGCTGTGCTATAGCTGGACTTTGCAACTAGTAATTGGATTTGCATTGGCCTCAAAGTATATTACAGCAGCTCATAAAATTCCATGTGAGGGGGACAAGGTTCCTACTATTTTAATGTTTACTGTTTCTGTTCTGGAATAAACTGCACACACATTGTGGAAGAGGGGTATGGCATCTGCAGAACTAAGGCACATCCCTTTTCTTTTAACCCTTAGATCAACAGTAAGAAATCTGTACCTGCAGAAGGACCAGCTATGGAACCTAGAGCTTCTGAGACAGATGCAGGGGAAAACTGATCCCTTTTCCCACTTGTTCAAATGAGCTCAACACTGGAAGCATAAATTGCATTTGCAAAACCAAACAAGCTATCCCTTGAAAATTTGGCTTTGTGCTTTCCAAGGGTCACACTACTGTAGCTATTTTGGTTTTGACAACTTCTTCATCACATTTAGGCTCATATCTAACAGAGCAACAAAGGCTGGCATGGGCTTCTCTATCACCACGAGCACCACATGGTATCCCACGTGCAGTGTCAGTAATGCAAGTGCAGATGGAAGCTGGTGGCACACATGCACACATGAATAGCAGCTGCATCTGGTCCACAAGTTTCCCAAGTGCTGTCTCACCAATAGATCACAAGGTGTATGAGGCAAGGACTGCTTTTTTAAAGTGTATGTACTTTTATAAATATACAAATGCACAGGCACAAACGTATTTATGTATGGTGCTAGCAGGAGAGAAACACAATAATGAATATGTAAATACACAAATATTGCCTAATGAAAAATATGACCCTGCTGGTATCACTAAGTATTGGTGATTATGAAACTCATTAAAGATCATATTAATAATGTATGTACAGGTTTTTTCCAGGTATGGCTAGTTCTTCTTCCACATGGTCAGAAGAAAAAAAAAGAATTCTAAACCAGTGCCATCCATGGTATTTCTTAAGTGTTTGAAGATCAGGGCCCCTGTCAAGCTGCTGTGTGGGTAATCCCAAAGAGGGAAAAGCACAAAACTCCACCTTTCCCAGTGAAAATTTTGCAGAGGATGACTGTGTCATGGCTGTGTCCTACCGTCATTGAGAAGGACAGGGAGGAAACAAGATGTAACAGCAGTGCTTGGCTTCAGCAACTGTGGAAACTTGCCATGTGTTCTGCGCATCGTTTTTGTAGCCCTGATCATGACATATGATAGACGCCAGAAAATAGTCTCTTATCATCATTCCACAGACAGTCTCTCTTTTAGTATGTGCCCTGGGCGTGATCCTGACAGTTTCACTGGCACAGATAGGGAAGAAAGTATTTGCTCTTCTCTGTAACCTATTTACAGGGATTTCTTCTGAACTCCCAGAATTTCCCCTGGAGTAGGACAACCCCATGCTGTTCTCAGTTAGTGTTATGAATAACATTTTCTAACTGAAAATGTGTCTGTGTTCAGCCCAAAAGATTTCTGTCACAAAACATTTGCCAAATGCAGACCTGGATTTTACTTGGAATTTTGGCTTTTGGGGCAGCCTGCTCCTAAGCTGATGACTTTGGGAATCCAAGGTCATCAGCTCAGCATGAGCTATCTCTCCCCTGCTTGGCAGAGGGAGCAGAAAAGACCAGGAAGCCTTGGCTATAAAGTAGGCCACAAACCTTGGAGTTTCAGACAGCTGTTCAACAGAACTGACTTGCATCGATGAAAATGAGGGAAATGGCTTTTTTTTGGAGTTAATGTAGGCTCTGGGGAAGATATTTAATCTGGGAAGTATCATATGTCTTAAGTTTGGAAAAAAAGAATTCTCAGAATTTCTACTTCATAAGAAATTGTGAAATCTTTTAGGTTCTGGTTCAATTTTGATTAAAATGAAATTTGGAAAAGACTATTTTTCACACACACCAAAAAAGCTACTTTAGCACCAGTTCTATTTCTGCTGTAAGCTAGGGATAATTAGGCAAAGAGGTGGCCAAATGAAAAGAATAGCTGTCCTCTCACATTGATGAAACTTGAGGGAAGTTCACAGAATCATTGATGTTATTGTAACTGGGATTTGAAAGCAGGATGGGAAATAAAGTCATTGCCTTGTCAAAGAGATGTAAGATTTATACGAGCTGTATATTTGCCCTCTGGACAGTAGGAAAGCAGTGGAAAGAAGAATGGAAAAAAAATAGGAGCACTTGAAAAATATAACAGAAAAGTAAAGCAAACAGGTATAACTACAAAGCAGTTTTGGTTAAGAATTTAAATTTCTGTTTTCCTTGCCTAGTATTGAAATATCACAGTAAATTTTGAAAAAAAACATTTAGGAACATCACAGGAGCCTCACTATATCTCTTCTCCATAGCCCTCAACCAAAGGGAATGAGGCAGTGTCATATATTGTCTTCCTCATGCTGCAAATGCACCTCAGGATCACGAGCAGGCAGAAGGCACCAGTAAGGCTGATCCTAATGTGGGAGGTACAGAACACGGTGCTGCTGCCTGAGCTCTCACATCTGACCAGAGCTGAAGCTGAGGGGTTTCTGAGCATTGGAAAGCTGCAGAACCTGATCAAGGGGGTCTTCTCTGTGCTGTTTTAGATAAACAGAATCTCTACCTTCTTCCTGTGTAAGGAAAACAGGTTTACCTGGCAAAAATAAAGGAAACAAGTTGCAGAGGAATAAGGACACCGCACACCAGACCAATGTGGTCAAGCGAATGCCATTTATTACACACTGCCCATGGTTTATATAGGGTTAAGGCTACGTTCAATTGGCTAATTGAATCTCACAGAATCAAACTGCAAACTCTAATAGGTTATAGTCCATATCTCACAAGTCCAATGTTTTGGTGAACTCATCCTGACTGTTTTCAGGAACATCTCCAGTGTTATGTGGGAAACCTGAGAAGTTCTCATGAGAAACTTCTGGGGAGTTGCTAAGAACTCCTAGGGACTGATTTCTCCTTTACTCGACATCAGCAACTGTGGCCTTGCTGCTTCTCAGCTGATATCTGCCTTAAGTCTCACAGGGTCTATATAGATCTGAATTGCTTACCTTTGATTTTTCTGTACCAACAACAAGTTACCCACCTGCCAGTAAACTGGCAGACCCTAAATATATGTATGCTTGTGTGCTCACATACAGCAGTTAGATAAAATCTATCTGGTTGCACAAAGTGGTCAATGAAGTCACTGCAAACCAAAGATAAACAAAGAATTTGTCCTGAGTGAAGGGGTTTTTTTTCAAAATAAAATGAACCTGACCAGCAGGTGCTTTTAAAGGAGTTCCTTTTTATATGGAAATGGAACTCAGTGGGAAGGATGGAGACACACTAGTTTATGCAAAGGTAATTAAAAAATTTAACACAGGAATATGGGTCCTTACATCTTTCTTTGCATGTTCTACTTGACTGAAACAGTGGTTTTCTTTATTTCATTTCGTGGAATACGTACCAACAGGTCAGATTCACAAGACATTTACTTCTCATGTTTTTCTATTGCTTGTACCTTTTTTTGGCTTGCAAAAATTCCTCTGAAAAGCTGATTTACTGAGCAGCGAGTTGGGCGAGCTTGGCCTGGGGTGGTGAACTGCCTCTCCTTAAAACTGGTGTCTTGAATTACTTAGGAAATTCATCAGTTTCTAAAGATAGAGGTGACAGAGCAGCAGCTCTCAGGCTGGGCAGCTGAATTACTCCATTATATAAGAAACTTGGCCTTCTGGGCTATGTCAAAATTTGCCTGCAAAATGTTTGGCCAAGGATCAACGTTAAACTGGAACTGTGAACACTTCACTTTGTCTGACCTCCCCATGCCTTCCCCTAGTATATGGCAGTCTAATCTGGTCAAGAGCTGAATTTTAATTGCATTTTAGATTTTATCATCGTTTTACCTCTAGTGTCCCTGTAAGAAGTAGTCTGAGATAATTTTAAAAAGAAGAATGAGCAAAGAGGAAGGAGAAAGCTACCAAAACCTGTAGCCTGAAATGATTGTTTGAAATCAGACTCCTAGACTGAATGTTGATCTTTCCTGCTGCAGAAAAAGGATGCTGTGAAAACACATCTCATCAGCCTCACTCAGACCTGCAACTGGTGGGATGAACATTAGCTGTGGTTGCACACTTGCCATGGGGGAGAGGTCAGGCCCACCAGGTTTTGGAGCTGCAAGTACAAAGATCTGAACTTCAACCAAGGAGAGAGATTTTGGTAAAAAGATCCACATGAATTGTGTTGCCAAGAGCTCTCCACTGCTTCACTGCTACATGGGATCCTCTGAACAACAAGCAATTTAACACTTAGTGCAAAGACTTTCTAAGTTTAAAAAATCACATTTTTCTCTGAACACTTTGTGCATCACATTACTATGGAAGACAAATATCAGTGGAAAATAGAAGAGAATAATTAAAGAAATGGTTAATGAAATTATTCCTTTTTTTCTCCTTCTGTAAATCTGATGACGTTTTGCAGGTAGATTTTTGCTTGTAGATTTTTTAGCTCTGGCCTCAGATTTATATATTTGTATGTACTATCACAGAAAAACATTAAGCAAAATCTTTTCTTGTCCCTAAAAATAGTCTAGGGGATTTCTGACATAATCTAACACTATTTAAAGCTCACTTTTTGGAATTATATTGGAGTAGTGACCCTGTATCTTTATAAAACAGAACACCAAAATATTTGTTAAAGCTTCATCCCAGGATCATGAAAATTATCTTCTATTATGCTCTTAATAATGAACAAACGAACATATTTGCCTTCAAACTATAACATATAACTACAGAGAAATCCAACTACCACAAGTGTAGGAGGCACAAAGCTCTTCAAAACCATAAAGCAAAATCCATCTTCAAACAATGTACAATGACCTTGGTCTGACTCCAGTTTTCATTCTGTATATATTGGGAACCAAACCCTGGTCTAACAAAGGATGAACTTGTTACTCTGCAAATGTTCAGCAGAAGGCTTTTCCCTCACTTCTGTTGTACTGAAAACTTTGAGCATGTAAGCAGGGCAGCCTTTGTGAATCAGCCCTGCGCCTGACTTACACCCAGAGGTAACTGCTATCCTGAACAAGGGGAGGAAAAAAGAGGTGATTCAGGCTGAGCCTTGCTGGACTTAAATAGTGCTTTTAAATTTTCAGAAGTCAGAGTGCAGCTGATTAAATCTGCAGCTGTCTAGGTGAAAGCAAGTGATTGGTGGATCTCAGAAGATTTGGGACCAGACTCATCCATATGGTTTGAGTAACTCCGACAACAGAAAACAGCTGTAAAACTGTTTCCCTGGCCAGATAAAGTTGAGTTTATGGTTGCTTTGTGTCTCCAAGCATCTGACGAATACAGTTCTTTGTCTCAAAAAGCATCTGAAACCCCAGATGCTTATCTGCATTTCTCAGCTAAATAAATTGTGATAGTAATTCTGTGGTGGTAGCCTTTTGTGAGCTTTTCCAGTAATTTTTGGTGTTGAGTAATTGGTAAGAGAATATTTGAATACAAATTCTCTCTGTGCCAAGAGAAGGTGTTATCTGTTATGGAATACACTTATAAAAAGGAAGGCCCTGCTCAGGGAAACTCACTGCACAGGTATAGAAATGCAGAAGGACAATTAACAATCAGTCTAGATAGACAGAACAAATCAAACAGTATGGGAATAAAGTTTTAAAAGGGAGAGAGACTGAGCACTTGCACTCAGCTTGTTTTCATGTCTTAGTAGGTCTGCAGGGGGTTGTTTGTTTTTTTATCTGTTTCTTTGATGGACTCAATGGGAGGACTGTGGCTTATAGATTTTATGAGACAAGTATTCTGAGACGAGACTTTAAAGAATGAGGGGCGGAGGCAGAGTGGATTGGGTCAGGATGGAAATTTCAGGCAGGGGGGCTCTGTTGAAGAAGGCACCAGAGAAAGAACTGGTGAAGCAGATGTGCGCAACTGGAGCCAAGTAACTGAGGCAAAGGTGAAAGGATGGAAGCAGAGCTCTTTCAGGAGACTTTTCATGCTTCTGTTTCCATTCCCACTTCAACCCTGAAACGCATGGAAATAGAGAGTGAGGAGGTGCTAATGCAGGAAGGATTGCAGTGGCAAAAAATGAAAACAAAATCCTCAACTTCCAAAAAAGATATTTAAAGATCTGAATTGAGAGTTTAGACTAGAAATTTCCACTTCCTTGCACTGGGAGGTAACAGCATTTACCAATTGTTTTTATAGATTCATTTACGAGAAGTGCGCTGTGTTTTCACGTTTGCTTGAGACCACTTGCTCACTTGTATTCTTTGAATGCAGAAACTCTGGAGACTGAGAACAAAAGAGGTGCTTTATTGTTTGCTGTCTTTCTCGGTTTCTCTCTTTCTTCCCCTCACACACATATTCTTTCTCTTTTCCCCCTCTTCCCTATATCTCAAGGAATTATTGCCAAGTGTGCACTTTCTCAGTCTTGTCTGAATGCTCTTTAGATTAAAGGTCAAAAAATACAATCCTTGTCATTGTGTAGATACCAAAGAAAACGATAAAAATGGAACAGTATCTGTTCTGTGGACTACATTAAAAATAACTGAAAGCAACAGCTTTAGGACTGATTTAAGAAGTCATGCAAATGTGTAAAATCTAACAGCCTTAGGACACAGTTTAACACTTTGGGACATGCTGCATACTTTTAGAAAGATCCTTTAAAAGCTGGCAGGAGATAAATCACCTTTTCCAATTATTTTGAAATTATGCAAGCTCGGCACACCACAACCTTTGATCAGAAGTACTTACTGAATTGCATATTCTCCAAATATCCCCTTTCAAGGTCACACCCACATCTCGATCATAATGGGCTTTCAGTCTGCTGTGGTCTGAGGGCTCTCTGCCTTTCCAGTGGCAGCAGTGGGAGTTAGGCAAGTATGACAAGACAGAAAACTCTAATTGCTTTGGGGCTAGTAAGACTTTGCACCCATTTTAATGACTTGACATCATTGAAATGGCAATGCAATGACAAAAAAGGTAAGATCAGTGTTTGAAGGGTTTTGCATTCCGTTATGACCATTTCTCTATTTCAGGTATGGTTCTTTGTTTATTCCTTATAACCATAGGAATGTGATAAAATTTCATCAAGTTAACCAAAGCACTAGCTATTAAGAGGAAGGCAGAAAGCAAAAAATAAAATCAAATCACACAATCACAAGAAAAGCCCATGTGATAAATATCAGTTGCAGAATATTCTTTGGCTGTTCCTATTGTCACTGTAAGCAGTGTTATGTTCTGTGCCAGTATGGGATACATATCTGTTGACCATGGGAGAAACCCCCCCCAACCCAGTCATTAAGTTTAAACAATTCAACGGAAAATTACATGTTAACAGTAAAGGAAAAAACTTGTGCTCTTTTAGAAATAAGCATATACTTACCTTTAAAGTAATGTATTGTCCTACTGTTGAGCGTTAGTGCAAAATCAACATTCTCTGACTGATAAGGATACTTCTGAAAGGGTTATTCAGTGCTTAAAAGAGTATTTGTCACTTGCATAATTTTAATAGAATTAGTAGACAGTTTGATGGGATTATTTCTTCTTGTGATAATCCATCTTCTCTGTAGTACTGCAAAACTTTGGTGAAAAACGTGGTTACTGGCCTAAAAATATTTTTCTTAAACCTCATTTTTAAAAGTCATTGTGTCATTGAGCATTGCTATTATTAGATATGGACACTTGCCAAAACCCAGAGCTGTGCATTCCCAAACTGGGAGAAATTTGGGACCACAGAGCTTTCCATTTTGAAACTACCTCTCATTAATTATAATTAGTTATTTTTATTTCTTTTTAATTGCTAAATCTGGATGCAAGCAAGAAGAAGTACAGAGAACAAAAGTGCCCTGAAATGTTTACAAAATAGAGATGACTTTGGAAGTACATATTAAAGACAGGCAAGGAGAAAGCAAGTTAATTTCACACTAAAGAAAAGCTGGAATAATAGGGTAGAGGATATTTAGAACAAATTCTACGTAGCAGTCCAAGTAAAATGTTTGACCAAGACGAGTATCCTGGAAGACTCCTGCCTTCCCAGGAGTCTTAGAAGCAAGGGCTGAAAAAGGCAGTTAGTAGGGAACAGGGACAATCAGCTTTGATAGTCTAATGCTTAATTTCTAGGAGTCTTTACAACCAGATGGTGGGGAAATGCCTTCTCTGCTAACATGGAAAAAGACCACCATGGTACAAAATTAGAACCAGTGCAACTTCTTCTACAGCACATCTTCTGCTACTCATTCATAGTCTGCATCTAAAGCAGAAGGGGGAAAGCAAGGCCCCATGTCTACCTCTCTTTACCAGCTTTTGGACAGTAGGAGTTCTTGTGAGTAGAAGAGTAGCCTCCAGAGTTATGCAATGCACAGCTGAGCCAGGACAGGGAAGGACAAAAGTGACCCTCATGCTCTCCATTAATGGCTGGCACTCTGATCAATACTTCAGAGCAATGGAATGTAACAACTGGCACAGAAGAAGAAGTCTTAGAGGACCATGAAGATGTAAGATAAGGAATTAAATGGACCCCTGTGGTACCAAAGAGAAGATAACAGAGTTTTCTGGTACCCAGAAGTAGTTTCCATGGCTACCTCCCTATGGGAATACAGAATACTGTTCTTCCAGGTCTAATGCCACTGCCAAGCTGGAGGGTATGAAGCTGTAAAGTTCCTTTGAGGACTTCTCTATTTCTGGCTTATTGGGCAGTCCTTGTCCAGATGTCCTTTGAGGTTTAAATACAATCTACCCTCCCAACTCAGATCATTAAGACCTTTAAGAGAACTCGTTTAATTTGCAATGAAAAATTAATATCAACCTGAAGTCCCAGAGCTCATCTGAAGTTGAGGCAGTACCAAAGAAAGAGATGTTTTAAAACCACCTCAACACATAAACATATGAATCTTTCTGAAGTCTTCTTCAATTTACTAGGAAGAGTTTTACATACACATCTGAAATTTGAGATGTTAAAACTCTGGCATTGTTGAAAATTTATTTATGGAAAGCTACATTAATTTGTAACTTATTTCTACATGAGTTTGCATGTGTGCACACACAAAAAAGACTTTTTCCTAGACCTGGGGAATAATATATATAGTGTAAGAAAAGGTAAGTAGGAAAAGTGGTTTGATAATGTACAAGGAGTGTAGTACCTCCAGGGAGTAGAAACTATCTCAGTTTTTGTGGTATTCTTTAAATGTGTAGCCACAAAAAAAGCAGAAAATACCCCTCATTATATGGACAGGATGTGTCTTACACTTATTAGGTATTCCTTAATATGATCTTTCCTGTAGAGACAGTCAAAATGTGCAAAGAGAAAAAGAATACAAACTAGATGCTGAAGACTATGACAGGTGAGCTTCTGTTGAAAGTGTAGGGAAAAATGAGGAGAGCAAGGACACTGAAGGATTCCTGGTTTTTATTATCTTGCTTGGACTAACACACTTTTCAGTTGTATGTGATGGATAGCATATAAATGAGGTGTATTTGCAACACAGAAGAAGATGCAAGAAAAGCAAGAAGGCTCTTCTAAGAGAGGAAACGTGGAGCAGGATTACCTGTACAGCATCCTCACTGCAGCGTATCTAAAGGAAGGGATCTGTACAATTACAAATCAACTTTGGTGAACCGAAACACCAAGACTCCAGAGGACCTGCTGGAAATCTGGGAAGTGTTAAGGTTTATATAGCACTTGGGCATTTTTGCACAGGGCTTTCCTGTGAATGCTGTGGAGTGTAACACTCTGGATTCCTAGGAGAAATTGTGCAGGTAGACATAGGGAGCTAAAGCTTACTCATCAAAGTATGAACATACTCATCCCTGGTGCCATCAAACTCAGAGGCAGCTCCCTCCGGTCTTTCACTCAGTGTGGCTCTACTCTCAACCTTTGGACAAGGTGCTGTGAAGCTCTGAGCACAGCAGCAGGAAAAGTTTTGAAACTAACCAAAAAAGGAATGAAAAGTGGAAAAAAAGAAGAATAAACTGTTGAGTGATCCCATGCAAACATAATGCAGGACAGGGTAGGAGCAAATGATTCAATGAAAGAGAATGGGACACGGCTGGTTTGGTGAGTTCATGCAAATATCACAGAAAATTCAAACAATGCTGATGGTTTATGTCTCTCTGTAGCTCTCATTGTTTCTGAATGTGTATGGACCTCCAGTAGGCAATTTCATGGACTATGTATAGGGAAATGGCAGCCTGCAATGAGAGTTAAACAGTTGCTCAAAATCCTCCTCAGAGCATCACCTTTTTGGAATCATGGCCCTGTAGAAAGGAGGAGAGCTTCTGTGTGACATATCTGCAAAATGAAGGGCATTTTTTTTCTCAAAATTTGGTGGTTTAAACTGGGAAGAAGTTACATGATTTAAATGCGACAATGTTGACTTTCCGTTTATCCAGATGCCTCTCAGTAACAGAAGGGGCCTGTGGATGAGGGTCAGCATGTTCTCCCCTCTGTTTACCAGTTAATAGAATGTCATTTAATTGCAACCCTGTTTTCAATTAATTGGGAAAGAATGCCAAACATATGGAGTTTTTGGTAGGTTCGAGTTCTTGATGAGTGTGGTTCACAATGTGGTATTTGTGTTACCTTGTTAAAGCATAACCTTCTCCAGGGCTTGACTCTTCTTTCCGTACCCCATGGTGTGAAAGAAGAGTCTTCAAGGTTAACTCACAAATTCTAAAACATTCTATTTTTTCTCTTCAGCTACTTTTGAAAGCTCATTTTACATCTGAGTGACTTGGGTTTTAAACATATTCTCTCTCCAATGGTTGTGTGTTAATGCAAACGTAACAGCAAACACCAATGAACACCATAGACAGTTGGTTAAGGCTTTGAAGCAAACCACTGCTGTTTATCTTTGTCTCCATAACTTTTAAAATGCTATCTTATTTGAATTTGCGTTTGTTTTAACTCAATTTGATATTGGAAAGATCCATATATTTAACTGTAATTAAATGTTTATTCAAGATATCTAGCTGTTGTTTATTTGACTAGCTATTGGGTTGTAAATAACTGCAGTCGAACATTTCTTTTCTAGTTTACAGTATTTAGTACATGAGTAATTATTCCAACATACATGCATAAGGGAGCAAATTAATATATGAACAGTCTTTCCTGTGGCTATATTTTTGTCTGGTAAACATATCCTCATGTTAAAGACTTGATGGAATACATAAGGCACAGAACATGGTATGTGTTACTTGCTCTTGGGTGGTCTCCGGCTCAAAGACCCTCATCATTTAGTGAAGATACAATACAATATTCTTCCATGGCTATTTACATTCCCTATTTATTGCAGCAACTTCAAATGCATACATTAGGCATTTCTTTCCTCTTGTCTTTTTTGGTGTCCTTGAAGACAAATTTTAGTGTGGTGTCAAAATATAATATAGTCCACTCCTTCTTTAGGCACAGATCTTATTTGCAGAAGTCTTATTTATTGTAATGAGAAAGAAACCATCTTCCTGAGGAATGGTAATGGAAGAGACGTTAAAAAACTGCCATAAATAGCAAGCTTTAAAATAATTAATCATTGTCTCTTATCTTACCAATGCTTTTGTACAGCTGGGGAAATTATTAAAAAGGTACTGTAGAAGAGAAAATCTGAGAAATCCTGCAAAATTCAATCTTATTGTTTTAGGGCTTTCTGAGCCGGCAAGTTTTGCAGTCCCTTTGAAGCTCAATTAAAATTCAGCAGGAAAAGGCATGGGAAGAGATTTTCGATCCTCATGGGAAATGGAAATTACGGGAGGGCTGGATGTGGAGTGAAGATAATGAGACCTTTTTGTAACTGATCTAGCCAGGGGAGATGCTGCACACAATTTGAAATGAGGACTTAACCATATTTAAGCTAAAGTCCTTCCCAATTTCTCATTTTTAAAACCAATCTGGAATTTCATGGGGGTAAGAACCCCAGATGTTGAAAGCCAAAATAAAACAATGAAACAAACTGTAGCACTTTTTGCTTTATAAAGAGGCTTTCTTTTGAGGATCTCAGAGCACTGTAGCCATGAATCAAGCTTCATGATGACTATGAGAAATACTTTAAGTTATTTCTAGAACAATCAGAATAATTTGCAGTCAGAAAATGCTGATTTGTCGAAAGGAGAATGGGCTTTGTAAAGATTTGTCTTGATAAGGTTGACTATGTTGGGTCGGTAAGGTTGAAGTGCATGTTGTGACTTTTGCAGCTGTCAGATGATATTATACACCCATACAGGAATGATGGGAGTCCAAATGAGGATCATACAATTGTTTTGACCCTAATGTAAGCAGACGCTCCATTTTTTAAAAGTTTATTTTGAAGTTTTGATAATGAAAGGCCTAAAAAATTTAGCTTTGCAGGAACTTAGAGCTATCGGCCTTTTTTAAAATTTCAAAATTAAAAGAAAGTAATATATTTTTAACTTTCAGGTTCTGAAAGATTTGAGATTTTAGCAAAGATAATTATGGTATCAAGTTTTCTGAACTTCGACTCTGATTCTGTAAACACTATTGTGTATGTTAAATATAAATTAAATATACAAGTGCCCAATATGCAATAGACAAACTCATGATCTTAATTATGTGTCTGTTCACAGAATTTTAAGAACTTGTTACAGAAATCTAAAAAACCTGTTCATCTGAAACGAAATCAATATTTTCTGGCATGATTGTGCAATTTTATATAAACCATACATCCCCCATGTCAACCATGACTCACAGGCTTAAGCAGGCAGAAACCAGAATGCAGACACTGTGGATAAAGCAGATAAAGCAGCTACACACACACTATTCCTCCCTGAAACTAGCTATTTTATATAGGTTGAAAAGATTTAATTATTCAGGGACCCTGAGATTGGCTCAGTTGGTTAAAACTTGGTTGTAATAATGCCAAGGTCAAGGGTTCAATCCCCTGTATGGGCCATTGACTTAAGAGTTGGACTCGATGATTCTTGTGGATCCCTTCCAACTCAGAATAGTCTGTGATTCTGTGAAATATTTAATATTTATTTATGTATTTAAGAAGTGATTTCTGAAAACTGGCCTATGTGGATAATAGTGTATTTAATATCAACTGGTGCTGAACTGTAAATTACCCTATTTAAAAATAACATTCAAAAAGAAACCAAGTCAAAATATTTATGAATAATATATACAATTCCCAAACTATCCTGGGAATAGCAATACTAGAAATTTTTTATGCATATCTGAAAGCATTAAGATATGGCATTTTACTTCAAAGAGACCCCCTACACATCTGAAATTTATTGAAAGTTTGTTTTATAGCTGAGTCAAGGTTTAGCGACAGAGTGGGCAGTAGCTAAAGAGTAGTCATGATAGTAAAGATGGTTCCATATCAAGCAAAAAGTTGCTCTGATCACACATTTGAGAATGTGCAAGAAAGGTGTGTAAGTAAGGAGAAAGGGGGAAGAAAAGACAGGCAAAGTCAAAAAACCATCAGCACCATTTACAGGGAGGCAGCTCAGGTACAACACAATGTGGAAAAAAAGGCTAATTATCAGCAGATTGTTATTTTCCACTGATACAGTGGAGAGGTTTCTGCTTCCAGGAGCAAGGCTAGGAAAGCGGCAAGCGGAGCTCCCTAGGATCAGACCCCTTAGAAGCTTAGGTAGGCTCTTCCCGCCCCCGGCCCGGCGACCACACCGAACGGAACAGATCCACAGCAGCCAGGAGTCCACAAGGAAAAGCAAGTTTTAATGGCGCGCCCCGGCTTATAAGGGGAGCACGGGAATTTCCAGAATTTGGGCAGGGAAGAGGGGAGGAAACGGGGAGGAGTAACGCACTTCATTGGGTACATGCAAACGAAGGGAAGGAGGGAGGGGAGGAGCGGCAAAAGGACCAATAGGAGAATGAGGTTGGCGGGAAAATTCTAGGGGTTTGTGGGAAGAAGAAACTTGGATAAGGAACGACTAAGGGAAAAATAACCAAGGTAGCCATCTTAAGGGTATAACATTTAAACTGGGGAAGTGTCCATCCGGAAGCCCCCATAGTCCCGATTCAGTTGCTGCATAGCTATCCCGGGTTCCTGGACCTCCGCGCCTTCATCCACCCAGCGCTTGTAGTATTTCTGCCACTTGATGAATTCCTCATCAGTCTGGTCTCCTCTGACAGCTAATCTACAAGGTCAGGAAGTATGGTGCAAAGGAGAAGGTGTTTGCACAGATACAAAATGGGCTCAAACATCAAAGACAGGGTAATTTTGACCTTCAGAAAGAGGAATGCGACTAATGGACCTCTGCAAGGGTAATCGTTAAGGATCAGTCTGTTCAGTTTTTATATCATTAACCTAGACGAGGTAATGCAACTTGCTGACAGAGTAGCAGCTACAGTGAAAGACCAGTTATCAAGTAAAAATTGACTTAGACTGGAAACTGTGTGGTTTGGAGCAGAGCTGAGACTATTAGTGGCAGAAATTAAATCCGCGCATCAAGCAGATGTGCAATAGAAAACACTAATAAAGAGAAGGATCTCAATGAAGTAATCTAGAATAGAAATTTTGTTTATTGGATTCTAAAGGGAAATAACTGAGAAAATTACCATAAATATAAGTTAGAATAATATTTGCCAGAAGACAAATATTACTGAATATTCAAACAAATCTTTGAATGCATGTTACAAATATATTTATGTAAATATATCCACACTAGTAAAGCCCTCCAACTGTGAAGGTAACTATCAGCCAGCCCAAAATTCAAGAGAGTTAAGCAGCTTTCATTTCCTTGTTAATAAGATAGAGTTTGGATGTGAGACTGAAAAGACTCAAGGCAGATGTAAGGATCCCAAACAACTGAAATGTCATAATTATTTCTTGTACAAATGCATGGGGTTGTCACTAGAATACAGGAAATAATCAAATAGATAAGGTCACAGGGTTTTTTTTTATTTTTTGGCCATCTCTCATCAATATTTTATTGTTCTATATTTTATGAGACAGTTATAAATACAAAATCTTTCACAAATTTTCAAAAACTGAAAGTGAAATTATACTATCCATACATCTGCCTTTTAGATAAATTGGAAAAAACTTTAAAAAATAATACAATGTCTTTTACCAATCTGAATTTACACACACAAATATAACATGTGTGATTCCCATTATGTAATCTCTGCATAAGTTAATACAAATTTTCTTATCCTAGAAGCTTCTAAATCATGATGAAATTTTCTGTGCTGGAAACTGCTCTTGGCTAAAGTCTTTTCTTTTCAAATACATAAGCTGAAAATTGTTTCACTCTTTGACCTGTGAGCCAAGTTCCCCAAAGCTCGATGCAAATTCAAATGGCTGAGTTATAAATATCTCTGAAACTAGGTTCATAATGGAAACACAACCAGATCCTTCACTAGAGCAGTACTCATGGGTGCTGTTAGGGCAGTTTACAGAGCTATGAGTGCCAAGCTATAAGTTAATGAGGAGAAGCAATTGACTAATAAAGCACCCCTAAACAAGAAGAGAGCATTAAATAATGCAAGAGCTGAAAATTCCTACTGGGCTTTCCATTAGCTGTGTCCCTGTATACAGCTGCTTTTTTTCTCATTCTCCTGCAGGAAACCATTGCCTTATCTTACTGTATTTTCATCTGCTGAATTCAGTAAATACAGTTTCATGAGACTGAGGAGAGGATGTGTGCGAAACCTGAAGTTAGAAGCCCGTTGTCAAAAAACAATTTACTCTTCTCATCAATCTCAGCTTCCCCTCTTTTCTCCTTATTATTACAAGACTGGGAGTGCACCATAGGATGACAGCAAAATAAAATTAGAAATGGCTCCATTAGACTTTTGTGCCTCTTCACATCAATTTACTCCTGCAAGTTTTATTGTTACATTTGAACACATCACAGAGTACAGGGGTCTATGGCAGACAATCAGGGCTCGAGAAAAGAATGCATACAAACATGGTTTTATTATTATTATTATTAGGAAATAGGGGCAATGTGGACAAGGGAGGCATTTGCCATTATTCCAGTCATACAAATATATCACTAAGTAAATTTAATGTATGCTATGACTGTCATTATACAGTCAGCACTCACTGTAGGAGAGATAACAGAAAATTCTTCTCAGTTGAGAGAGGATGGGTGACAGCTCAGAGTGATCAGGTTTCTCTTTTCCAGTCAGAAGTCATCACAATCCATTTTGGAAAAGATAATTAAAAGGCTGAGACTGAGTGAAAGCCACCACTAAATAATGGTGCTGAATGTAGATGTGTGCCCCTTTGAACTCACCTTAATTCTTTTACCTTGGGACATACGTGCTGCAGGAAGTGCTAAATGCATCCCATACCTTGGCTTGAGACATATGCATCAAGAACAAAGCAAAGAATGAAGTATCCCCCCCAATAAAGCTTTTCTCCATTCTTCATGTGTATGTGCATTCTCTTTACTGAGCTGCATACATACACTTCTTAGTGAGTGTAATAAAGAGATAATTTGGACAAGATGCATGCTTTCTAAAAACATACATACAGTTTTCATGTGTCTGGCTTAAGTTAGTGAGCGGTTTCAGAATGTGCAATAATTCATTGTGCATTACTTCAACTTCTCCCAAACATTATTATTTGAAATGTAGTAGCATAATGAACCTTCTTCAAATTAGCCCTCCCTTTGTGATCCTCTTTCCTGTGTTTTCTACCTGTCACCTTTTCTTGCCCAGTTGCCATCAGTTTGGTTTTATGTCTCCACATCATCCTCTGTGATGATGGGAACTGTGATAGCTGACAAGTAAAGCTAATATGAGGATGGGTATGCCATTAAACAGTTTTGCTCTAGACTTCAACAAAAACGCAAGTCTCAGAGTGCAGGAACTCAAATCTCCTTGGACAAAATGGGGTTGTGTTGGAATTTGTTTTCTCCAATCTAGGCAAAGGTCTAGTTTCTTATGGCCTACTTTCCTGTGCACAGGGAATAAAAAGTGAAAATACAGAAATAAAGCAACATGTATTTCTTAATTTTGTTTGATCAGCTCCCACTCTGGTCCTCAGATAAGAATGTGACATCAATTTTAAACCTTAAAAATATGGTTGCAACAGATTATACCTTACACTGGAAGGTTTGCTGTGGCAGATGGAGGTTCTCCCATGATCGCAACATCTCCTTGTCTCAGCATTGCTGTTCAACAAGGATGCCCATGCAGCAAGAGACAGGATACCTTGGGCTCCTGCTGGCAGCTGGGAGCTGTATAAGTCATGTTTCTAGCAGCAAAGATGGCTACACACTACTGACACATAAAGTGCTGTACTGGATACAGCTTTCAGAACTCCTTGAGTTAAGGAGTTTGATTTAATTCAAGCATTGCTTTTATGCTGCTGTGTGTATATGAAGTCTAAAAGACCAAGACACAAGAGCCTTTCGATGTTGTTACAGATTCTTTTGATTTTTAATGCTACAATTACTTGTATTATGGTGAGGAGAGAGAAAAACGATCCTTCAGCATGTGTGCTGAGCTCTTCAGACACTGTGTGCATAGTATAGATACTCTCTATACTTCATATGCTGCATAATTGCAGTGGAGATAAAAATTGCACATTTAAACTAAATTAAATTCAGAACCTCTAATATGTCAGGTCACAGAAGGCATGTACACATTTAAATAGGACTGCTGCTTAGGAAACCAAGTAGTTCTGAAGTACATCTACATGGTGGTGCTTGACTCCATGCAGATCCATTAGGTAATGTTTTAAAAATAAAGCCACTTAATGATGAATGTTCATAAATGAAAAATGCACATTCCCCATGAAATGCTTGTCAAACAGTGGTGCCCACCTATATTTAGCACACACACAAAAAATTCACATTAATCTATATTGTTGTGAAACTGCTGATCTGCCCTTGAGAGTCCTTCATAGGTTTTTAAATAAGTCTTACAAAGCAGCCTTCTTTTTTATTTAAGTTCCTAATTTTTTTAATATGTAGCTAAAAGATAAAGGGGTAACAAATGTAGAATATCTTAGGTTTGGGGTGCTTTAATAGCAGCAAAGAATTTCCTCACCTGGAGCTCTGTGACTAACTGTTAAGTGTTCTTAATTCCCTTAAGAAAATTTTAGTGTTGGATTGACGATGTGCTGATTACAGAGCCAAAATTTCTACGATGACAGACCAGGCAGAAGGATTCTCAGTAAGGGACCACAGTTATTAAATACACTGTCACAGAAAATTAGGCCAAAAGCAGATCACACTTAAAGAGACTGCAGAGCAAGGCACACCCTTTTAAATTAGATGGTCCTCCTGCACTCCACAGAGTTTGTTCTGTGCTGGAGTTTAATTTAATTCAATTCAACACCACTCTTGCTGTAGTCAACCTTTTGGCTTCCACCATCTTTTCTCCCATGTTTTGCATCTTATGGAGACTATTTTTAAAGTTAATTAGCTTATCCAAAATAAAGCAGAAAAAGATGCATATTTGAAACTATCATTTAAAAGCATTATCTTGTGCAATAAACTCTACAGTTAATTTTCTTCTACAGTTACTGCCTTTCTAAGAAACAGAAAAGGATTTACAAGAAAATTATTTTGAAGTCTTTATTTACATGAGTCCCTTAAAATCCTTTTTTCTTCTCTCTTAAAATGAAGTAGTAAATATGGAAATGAAACATAAGATAATGAGAAAGTAGTCAACTAGAGGGTAGTGGAAACATGAGTCTTAAGCAGAATGATTTTAGAAAGACTAGATCTTGACTAACAAGAATCTGCTGTCAGAATTTCACTTGGCCACCGCTCTGTAAGCTGCCTGCTCCACAGGAGCAACCTTTGTGTTCATTAAATGTAAAGGAGATCTTCCAGATGAGATGATCTGATTACTTAAGGAGTATCATAAGAAAAGCTATGGATACCACGATACAAGATCCACTTAACAGGACCCAGGAAATCATTAGGAAGTATACAGTATGGTGAATTATTTTCAGTTCATGATTCCAGTAGCACTTACACTCCTTAGCTGACACTGGTGACCTCTGTCAGGCACTGCGTGTCAGTTCCTGTCCCCAGAGAGTTATAACATCAACAAAATAAGGCTAGACTAGGAGAAAAAAAAATATAGATGAAGTCCTAACTAACTGCAGCTCAAAAGAGGAATCACATATCCCAGCCCTCAGCAAAAGAATGATTTGCTGGCTATGCTGTCATGGGAATTCTGGTTTTTTGTATCCACCTTTCCTGTGGGTCTAATGCAAAGAAACCCTTGCCACAATGCAGAATTCCTGCCATTTGCATGCCAAACATGAAGGTGGTAGACTTAAGCCAGCTGTCCTATATGTAAGCAGAAGAGAAACCTGCTAGAAATACACTCAGGGTCAGGAGGAACAACGAAGAAAAATGTCCCAGAATACCATCGAAAATCTTTATTTTCAGTTTCGGAATCTCTGGCCCATCAGGTTGTCTTGTATAGTCAATGTAACTTGCCTCTGAACAGGGAAAACCTCTGGCAACATTCTTCTTATGAAAGGTGGAAATGAATGGTCTAGTTGAAACTGCTGTGAAATAAAAACAATATTTTGAAAATGAGTCTACAAGAAGTCCTCCATGGTCTGTCATGAAACATGTATCAGATCAGGTACTGAAGAATGTTTTAATATATGGCTTGTGTAACAAAATACATTGTTAAATTTCAGACAGCACAAAGGGAAGTAAACACCCCAGAGCATAGAGGAATGAAATGGTTATTGGCAAATTATATAAAGGGTCTGAAATACAGTGAGAAATATTTCAATGAAATTATAAGTATTCCGCTTAAGCATAATGACCTGCACCCAGTTACAGGAGGAACAATGATGTGATAGGGAGCAATTCTGCCAAAGAGAACCTAATGGATTGCAAGCTCAACATGAGTGAAACAGCAAATAGTTGAAGTTGGAGCAAAACAAGTTTCACAGTTTCATGCTGAAGTACATAAATAGGAGTGCCATATACATGAAACACCAAGTAATCCTCTTACTTTATTCCTCACCGATGAAATCCATGCCCAGTTTGAGACACCACTTTCTAGAAAAGAATATGAAACCAACTCAGAGAGCAAGGAGAAAATCATCAGGGGTCTAGAAACATGTTCTATGGGAAAATACGGACTTGGTTTTATTAAGGGAGAACTGAGATGCCTGATACCTATCTTCACGTACACATAAGTCATGTAGAAAGTTATCTGGTTTTCACATTCTTGGTCAGCAGAACAAAAAATAGCAACATTAAACTGGGTAATTGAACATGTGGTTAGACATCAGGAAAAAGCTTTCTCACTCTAGTGACTGCACCATTTATTTTACAATTAAGTAGATGTATCAGACTAACTCGAGGCTGTTTGGGCTCAGGGAAGATGCTGATCCTTTGCAGCAGTTTGCTTCCGCTGCCAAGGGACCTGTCTCTGTGGCCAGGCTTGCACCCACCTGCTCTCTAGCCCAGATCCTTTGTCCCCAACCTGGGGAGAGGCAGAGCAAAAAATAATGCTGCACAGAAGCAGAGTGGGGCCTTGAAAGCATCTCCTGCAGGGTTGGGTAGAATTATCCTCCATTTTATCTGTGACCGCAGTAAATGTAAATTATAATCTTTATTGCTTCTTGATGTGCGATGTGTGCTTCTTGAAGTGTAGTGTTTCTTTTTTCTTTAATGTTGTGAGACAGGATCTGTATCATTTCTGTGAGTTCAACTGAGCAAATCTCTGTGAGTTCCATCGCTCCAATTTGTGCAACTGTGCCTGTGACTTGCCCTGGTGAGATTTTTCTGTACATCTGAATACACTGGATACTGCTGGGATGCTTTAGATCAACTATTTATTTATTTATTTATTTACTTAACTTGGAACTATTTCTGGGAGACTAAAAAATGTCCAGGGAATACAGTTCACTTGCATTCACAGGCAGGATGTTTGTATATGTTTATTAACCAGATAAAAAACACAAAGGCAACAAGAACAAAACACTTCTGTATCTTGTCAGCTTCACCTGGCATTTACAGAGAAAAGCCCAGATGTGCAAGCAAATATCTGGCCAAGTGGCAGGCTTGTGTGTCTTACTAAGCTGTGAAAATACAAGTTTCTTCGAATGCTTAAGATTTTCCATTGATTTTCTGGCAAATAACTGTAGCATTCTCATTTCAAAACACCACATGGTTCATGCAAGGAAAAGGATAGATTAGCTAAAAGTGTTTTCAATTTTTGGAAAAGACGCCGTTTAGATCAACGTTTGGATAAGAAAGGGATCAAAATGTGAAGGTACGACCTCTTTTTGTGCTTTCCATAAATCATAACAAAGGAAAAGAAATTAAGTTTGTTTCTTCCTTTTTTTTTTTTAAGCAGAAAATGAAAAATATTTTCAGTCAGCAACTGACTTTGGGACGCTGACTAAAAAGAATTCTAATATTTTTATATAAATATAATGTAGAAGAATTATTAATATCTAGCCTATATTTGGAGGAGAGAAACAGGCAGTCTAGAAAAAAGAAAGTGGAGTTGTGATCTTAAGAATACACAAATCCAAATTCAGCATAGCACACCTGGAATAATTGCTCTGCATGCAATAAAGGCATGATTCAGCTCCCTTAAATGTGTGCATTTGCAAGCTTGATGTCTGCATCCAAAGTGGGCTCTTTCTGGAAGGCATAAACACAACTGCAGGGAAATTAATCTGCCCTGTGTTAGCCACCTATCTTTGAAATTAATATTTCTCTTTCTTTCACTACGCTTGCTAGCTGTGGAAATGGATAGTGCCTGTTTCTTCCACTGGGTATAAAAGGAATCTAGACAAATACACAGATTGTGATGTCTAAATTGCAGAAATGAGAAGTGTTGAAGGTGAAACGTAGCCAGGAACATACAACTGATCAAACCTGTAGATTGCTGAGGGGTCCTAGATCAGACAAGCCTTTTTATACTCCTGGGGGACAACCTGACAAATTATGTACTCCTTCCAATCAGCTTAGTTTCTCAATTAAACGGTGGTGGCTCCATTTAAGTGATGTCAGCTGAGTTTTATTTACACCCACAGCTGCAAAGTCAAAATAGCCCACTGGAAAAGAAACTGAGCACTGGACTCACTCTGAGCTGCAGACTGTAAAATGAATACTTACCACTAGACAGCACTTGATGAGCCCCCTATGCAGGGCAAAGCAACAGAGACCGCTCAGGAAAGGCAGTTTCAGAATTTTAAAGCTCACTGGATAAATATTCTGCCTATTCAGTGACTGCTAACACAGAGATAATTGCCAGTAGCTAGAATGAGTTGAGGAGTTACAGTAGATAATTCAATGTGCTATACAAATATATGTGTTCTTCTATTATTCATATCATGACATTTGTTGGTTGTCTCAGGAGTACCAAGTGAGGCTCCTATGGTTCATGAATTACTTGAATTATGCATGGTTATGGGTAGGCATTCACCATGTACAAACTGGTTTTGAATCATGCATTTCCTGGGGGCAATATTTCTCATGGTAACTAGCAAACTTTTTAGGTCTTTCAGAGCCTGCTGTGTATTAGTAATTACTACTTGTGGCAGTGATCCTGGCATGCGTGTGCTCTGGTAAACGTGGGAGATAATGAATGTACACATTGATAGATGGGAATCAGCAGTTGCATTTATTCACATTCAAAAAGCTATCTACCTCACTTGGAATTTAAATTATGACATCAAACTGCTAAACAGCTATCTGCTGTCCAATTGTCACTATAAATAGCAGTCCACAAGAGGGAGGTGGCAGTAGATCATATTTTTTACATTTGGAACTGTACAGTCGTTTCCCAGCTAACAATCCTGCTTGGGGAAGATAACTTATATTCTCAGCTTTAGGCTTTTGTTTCTAGGTACCTCTTTCGCATGTTTTTAGTTGCTCATTTTTCTGAACAATACTGCCCATCTATCTGGGAAAGGTACATGAAAATCCATCAAAACACCATTTGCTGCATAAATACAGCACAATGGTTCTACCAAAGGACATGCTTCTTCCCTTAGTAAAAACCTCAATTTTTTACCAGAATCCATCTTTACAAAAGTAAAATCTGAAAGGAAACCCAAATGTCTGTTGCTGTGCATGGAACATTTCACATCACTGAGCTATCTAATTTCAAGTTTTCTTTCATGTTTTTAATAAGAACGTTCATCATGTCCTGACATGGACAGACTATTCAAGCTTTGGTGCATTAAACACAGATCCTTCTTCTTCCTGGCTTGGGCAGCCGAGTAGCCAAACCAGGAGCCTCAATAAGCTAGGGAAGGAGCAGGCTGGTCCTGAGGCTGCTAGACTTTCATGAGAGAGCCAGCTCACTGGCAGGGATCACTTTTGGCTTCTCTGTTAAGGCTTCATAACCCTTATGTTAAGAGTAAATATTCATGTTTGGTAGAAAAAAATAGGAACAGCACTCTTTGTTGTCCTAGTGAAGTGTAGGTCTGCATCATTACAGAGAAGGAGAGATCTGCTAGATAGGAGAGGTACTCTGTTTTTCCTGTGCTGGATAATGCAAGTGCCTGAACGCTGTGAACTAATTAACTGCTCACATCTGCAATGTCCAAAAGCTTCAGCTAAAGCTTACTGAGTTGAAGACATTCTGTGAACTAAATAAATGGCATTCTCTGCCCTCCTCACAAAACTTACTGCACATGAACATGCTCTCAGAGAAGCTGAGGATTGATAAATGGCCTTAGACCTCCTTCTTTTCTCCCTGCGAAGAGAAAGTTGTTTATTACATCACATTTTCTAGTGTTTTGTCCAAATGCAGCCTAAAATGTTGAAAAGTTTCTGCCTTCTGCTTTGGAAAATTTGCTGAGTAAACCTTGTAGTCAGGGCATGTTTCCTAAAGTTCAGCTTTAATTTATCCTGTTTTCAGTTTCACTCTTTATTACCACACCAAATAGCCTCTAGTGCCCTCACATGCCAGTCTAGCCTTTCCTTACCCAACTCGTGATGGGTGCAGTGAGAGTAGGAGTCCTGTTAGCAAGAAGGCACTATCAGGATTTTTTACCATGTTGGCTCTTAAGGCACAGAAGTGCTTTAAAGATACATTGGTATTTTTTCTCTGGGAAGGTATTTAAAGAACATAATGACAAAGAAAAATTCCATAACTTGGTGGGAATAGGTACATAAACTTGCTTTATTTGGTAGTCATTGTGGTAGGAGGAAAACTGCTCTCTGTTGTAGGACAGTTCTCTAATCTTTACAAAAGCAAATAACTATTGAGACCACCTTAGGAAAAAAAGTCATGGAAGCTCAGCTTGTAGGCTTCCTGCATGTTAAATTTGTAGGCTCTCAATTTTATGACCATTAACTTTGAAAGCATTTTGAACACTCCACATTTGTATTTGCAATTCTTAGTTTCAACAAATGCACAATCTTCACTCTACCTTTTTGCACTTTTCTCATTGGTTATGCGTAGCTGGAAGATCAAGTATCTCAGAGCCAAAATCTTTGCAAACTGAAGCTGTGTATCATAATTTTCTTCAAATTCTTAAAATTTCACCAGTTTGATGACATTAAGAGGAGCTGTTTGTTCATTACAAGGTAACTCAAGCAGCATGTTTATTTAAAATTTCTTTTAATTTGTATTCCTTTCTCCTAATTTTTTATGGGTTTCATCTATTATCTTGAAAAGGTATCTCTGCAAATAGAAATGTTGAGCAATAAATAACACAAGTAATTGTGTATTTTATTGAAATGTGCTTCTCCTGGTTGGTTGATATGAAATTTGTTTTATGGTTATTTTTATTTATGACTTCAAGGTTGTAACTAATTTTATCTCTTTTTTAGTTTTTTAACTTTTAATGGCAGGAAAAGAAGTCAGTATCGGTGCTTGCAAGTAGTACTGGAGAAGCTTTTTTCAAATTCACTCTAAGTAAATACAAATATAATTGTAAAATGTATTTCAAATTTCACCAAAAAATGTTGATGTAAGACATGCATGTATTCACAGCAGGGTTTTAAAAAACCTGAGGTCCTAAAACAAGTGAAAATCCAATATCTCTGCTTCTTCAAGGTGGATCTTCTTCTCTACTCGGCTATCACTTTCACACTTTCGACCTGCAAGTTGGAAAGACTTTGTATAGGAAAATAAGGACGATGTCTTCCCAAAGTAAAATTTAAATGCTTCTCTGTTATAGTGAGCAGCAAATCACATTAATTCCGCTACTATTCGTTGTGATAATGATATTAATCAAGCTGCTCCCTGGATACTCATGTAGATGTAATATGTAATTCTGTGAAAGCTCCACTCCAATTTAGCACGAATTAATGTTCACTTATTGCAAAGTGTTACAGGAAAAATGTATTTGTGGACTTTACATAGGACCATATTCTTCCACTGTGAAAGAGGCCGAGGAGATAAAGTACAAGCTGGAATAAAATTCAGATGTAACAAGTAAATGCTGTTGTATGTTGAGTGCACTTAATAACCTCAGGGTGTAAAAACACAAGGCACGCAGAGCTGTTATATTTTCAATGACTTAATCAAGAAAATGTTGAGGAATGCTGGCATTGTGCTTAAGATTAATGAAATCCCTCAATGTCTTAATTAAATTTAATAAACTTGCATAACAGAAATAGTAATAACACTTCACATATGTATTGAATTGTTCTTTTCATCAAGGACCTCCAAGTCCATTGTAAGCATTCATGAACTGAGCATCACTGTTCATCTTGGTGGGGTGGCTCTCTCCTTCCTGCTGCAGATAACTCCTTCTCCTGGGAGGCCCTTGGGAAAGTGCCCTAAAGGTGCACACCTGGCTTCAGACAGATGTGTGTCCCTGCTGGCTGAAGCTCTCCCGGCCACATGGTGGACCTTAATTTTAATTGGGATTCCTTGAGACATTTTATTTAGTAATTTAAAGTCTAAGTGCTATGATTCAGGCTTTTTTTTTCCTGTCATTCCATTTTTATTTTAAAACATTAACAACATCATTTGTCTACACATTATAAGGTTATGTTCCTCCAGGTTTTCAGTAGTACCTTCATCCTGACATTTATTTCCTATTTTTAGCTGTATTACAGACACGTTTATGCTTCCAAACTCTGCTTTGCTTCACTGGGACAAGTTGCTGAAGAAGCCATGCAACAGCAGTCCTGGAACACTCATGTTGGAAAAAAAATTTTTCTATAATTTTCAGTGACTTGGAGACCTCACTGACCTGCGGCCTGTCTCATCAGAGCAACCATTTAGAAACTGCTCAGAGTTTTTGGCAGTTTCCTCAGCTGTTCTGCAGCAACAACAATTGCTCCTCCAGGATACAATCTAAATCATCCACAGGCCTCGGATTTTACTTCATCTGGTGGAAACTGACCTCTTATTTTTTCAAATATACTTCAGTTTCTTAAGTAGTACTGTGCTACTTTTAAATTCCCTCCTCATTTGTTAAGAGTCCAGCTCACTTCTGCTTTATCCCTTTTTGTCTAAAATCTGGAAGGTGTTGAGCTGTTCCCTTTTCCACACACTTGGGCAAAGAGAATGACTGGGCACTTCTTTTCAACAGAAGGCTTTGCATGGCCAGGGAACTGCAGATCTGCTGGGAGCTAATTAATCTATCGTTTCTCTCTCTGCACACTGTGTATGGTCCTTTGCTTGTTGATGAAAAAAGATACAGAAAATGAATAGTAGGAAGAGGACTTACAGAGTTTCCTTTTTCTCCCTGAAGCTATAGATTTTTGCCTTGCATTGGCTGATGAAGACTAGAGTTATGCCCAAACCCTTACTTAGAAGAAAGTCCATGAAAGAAAGTTTACTATTAAAGGGGATAGGACTTTGTCCGAGCTGCTGTGGACAAAGAATATTATGAAACCCACCCTGATATGCAACACTCATCCCATCAAAACTGTCACATTCTCCCTTAGCTCCTTTGCTAATATGAACCAATTCTTCTTTTCTACCTCCAGCTTTCCTTTTGTGCATACTTGATTGAATCTTGCTCAACACCATCTTCCAGACTGCCACTCAAAGGTACATGCTCCTGCCCTTTTAGCCTCACACAAAACTGTTTTTTACTATCAATTAGCTTTCTCCCTGAGCACTACTATTCCCAATCCAGTAAACAGAGATGTACTTAACAAAGAAGACAGGAAAAGGTGAGAGGCTGGGAGGTCCATCTCCAACTTTTGCTCCCAGGTCAAATATGTTTCCTCACTTAATTTTCCTCTGTAAAGTTATTTGAAATCATTGCATTAAAGGAGCTGTGCAAATACAAGGCACAGTTAATTATATTGCCATTTACAACCAGGCCATAAAAGAGAAACCCTTGAACCACAGTTATATTGTTCCAGGCACCGCAGTGTGTGGATGTCTTCCTTTGAATTTCGCTCCATGCCAACCAACAGTAATAGGTTCTCACTGTATCCAAAACTCCTGCAGTCTTTTTCAGCCTGCCCTGGCCAGCAGCCCATCAACTGTTCCACAAACAAACATATATTTCTCTCTGTATTTATTCCTTCCTTCTTTTTCATCCCACTGTGCAAGAAATTAGCTATTGAATCCTTAATAAACTGATCTAGACCAGCCCACATGACTATTTTTCTCCTAATCAATTTATTCAGCTCACAAAGAAGGTTTTATGATATTTACAATATCACAGCTATTTATGTAGGAGTTTTAAAAGGTAAGGAGTAATGCTAGGGAAAGAAAATCCAGTTGTAGGTTTTTGCTTGTTTTGTTGAGCTTCAGTATGTGTGGGTTCATTTCACTGCTTGGGAGGAGAAATTTTGAATTTCAGTCAGCACAGTTGAGGGAGGAAGAGAAATGCATAATTAAAAAAGCAGCAAATAATTTGGAAAAATGTAATCAGACTCTTTTGCAAACTGTCCTTTCCAGAATTTTTTTCTTTTTGGTTTACCACTCTTTGCTGAGCCTTGGAGATGGACTTCACCCTGCACTATTATCACTTCAAAGTTAATTTATTATCACAAAGGAAAAAAACACAGGAGACTCAGTGACTCAGGTCAGAGAGGCACCTGTGCAGCCTGGATATTTGTGCAAGGTGACTTTTAAACACCTTTGCTGCTACAGCCTGAAGTCCCCACGGGGTGTGCACACAGTTGGATCTCCACATTTCCTGGGCCCCGTGACACTTGTGGTGTGTGCTGGTGAATACTTTTGGATCCAGGCAACCATCCAGCTCTAGTCGAGATTTGACTGCAAAACAAACTAATAACTTCCGTGGCCTGCAGTGAAAAAGGATAACAATGCTTTCCCAATCAGTTCATTTTTGCTATTATTAGGATTTATTGACATAACTGTAGCATTAAGAGGCGCAGCTAAGACTCCTGAATTGCACCTCTCCTCCAGTTCCTCCAATCTCCCATTTCTGTCCCTGATACTTCTATTTCTGGTCCATAAATTATATGTCTCAAAGCTGAGAATCCCAATACATGACTGTCATATTCTCATCATGCCATGAAAATAAGTTCAATACGCAGGCCATGCAGAAACAACAGAGGGGTTGTACAATCAAACAGCATACATATTACCTTTAAATCAATATTTTGGGTATAAATTGCAGGGCATGAAAGGTTAATTTGAGCTTGGCTTATGAAGAAAGCATGAGTTCCTAAGGCATCTACATTAAGAAGCCTTGGTTTCTGCTACAGCTGCCACATGTGACCTGTGACACGTGTTTTTTTCATTTCTGAGAAAAAAAATTCTCCTCTTAGACATTCAAGCTTTCTTTACAGGCACTTTCTCCAGTGATACACACATAATTCCAGTTTCTGAAAGACTGGCTGCACCAATGCTAGTGTTAATGCACACATACCTGGAAGTTTTCAGCTCTTTTACCAAATTCAGATTTTTTAATTCTTCATCTAATGATTGAATTCTTTGGAAGGATAGAATGGGTCAATTCCAGCGAACAGCACAGAGGAAAGCTGTTATCCAGTATTTGCAAGAGTAGAAATCAAGTACAAATACAGGCATTATAGATTCAGTCCAATCCTGCAAATGTAAAAATGACTGAATTTTCATGTTTCGGGGTGAAATCTGTATTACTGCATGACCTGTCAATACAAAGTTCTTCATTATAACATAATGCATGTGTCCCACTGTAGTTGCATTGGTCAGTGATTACTGTTAGTTTTTCTCTTAAAAATAAATCTCATTTAAACCAGAGTAGCATCTTTCTTCCCGTACTGGGAATAAGATTCTCTTGGTGTAGCTGTACTTGATTCTGTCCTTTCTTATGGGGATGTTACTAATATAGCAGTGCCCAGATTGAGCTTCTGAGTAGTAGCCAGACTCCTTCTGAGGTGGACTTTGCCCTCGCCCTTTTGCTGGGGTACATGGGCAGAAGTTTCTGAAGAGCTGCCATCCATCTCATTTTGCATTCTACCCGCTTTTTGAGTTGCAGTAACAGAGCTTGTCAATGCTGTCACTCATCAGACATGTTCTCCTGTTAATGAGTACTGTAGCATCTTAGCAGATTTCTAAGCTCTATTTTTGATGATATCAGGTTCAAAGAGAGGTCTAAGCTGCATGAAGAGAGAGTTGTCTATAAATGGCACCTATTTCTGTATATACCTTCCCATATAAATTTAAAAAAGATTGTATGACAAACTTTTCTTCCAACTTTTTTCCACAGTCTTCCTCGTACAGCTTGAAGCCATATCTTTATTTAATACTGAGGGCTTTGGTTACACAGAAAAAAAATCAAGGATGAAAAAGGGGAGTATGAAACTGAGGGTTTGTGGACTGCTGCAAACAAAGTGGTCAAAAGAGAGAGAGAAGCAAGTTCTTGGTGGTGTAAAAGGGAGGGAAAAAGAAAGGAGGGTTAGGGAGGACCCCAGTATTGATAAGCCATGTTTTCTTGGCTAAGAAGATGCTGTTCTTCACTTTAAATTAAGTCCAGCTTGTCTTTATTGACATAATTATTCTTACTTAGCAGTTACAGCACTCTAGCCCAGCCCTGAGCCTCGTGTTGGCTGCAGTTTGCAGATCACTCTCCAGGCTCATTTGCTGCAGCCCCAGACTTTACATTTTGTTGATATGCTGATGAGCCCTTTGACCTCCGTGTCCTCATCACAGATGCTCAGACGTCAGCTGATCTGCAGAAAAGAGAGCTGAGAGATGTAGTGAGCTGCAAAGTACATGTGCTGGGGACTCTCCATAAAGCTCTGGGTGAATTGAGCCCTGTAGGGCGCAGGTACTTACCACAGTGAGGCTGAGTCACCTAACAGAGCCCTCTGAAATCCATAGTTTTAACCTGAAGAGCAGAGCATACAGAAAAGAAATTATAAGTCCTAATGAATGGCTGCTTTGAGTATGGATTAGACATTGCTAGCAATATGCCACTGTTTATAGCACATCATTAGCCTGCAAGAGCTGTAGCAATTGAACTTTTGTGTTTGTTTCAAAAGTGCCACAGTACAACATTTTAGTCTTTCTGCTGCAGTAACCACTGGTTGTTACAAATCCCTTCATGAATGCATTATGGAAAACTGGGGCAGAGTTCTTCACTTGCTAGCCAAGTGCATGCCTGCTGGGGCTTTGTACTAGGAAACAGTGAATAATGTTACTAAAGCCAAAGTACAGTAGAAACACATTTTACACCCATAAGCATGTTGCACAAGACTAATATTCATTGAAGTCCCCTGCTGGTATGTGAAATTTATATCAGTTTGCAATGCAGAACTTATTTTTCAGCTGTTCCTTTGAGTGGGTTCATTATTATATCATTTCACCTGTTAGTGTCCTCAAAATAACTTCTCTCTGTAAGTCTATTATTTTATTGAGTATTCATGTAAAAAAGGACTCATTGTTCTTTGCTCTGTAGTCCGGTGCACAGAAAATGCCTCTAAGGAGAGGCAGCACACATTTAATTTTGCTGTGCTTTACTTATTGGTATCATTGCAGGCAGACAATCTTCCTGTTTGACTTCCTCTGACACCCTACACTGCTATTAGTTGCACCATCTTCAGCAACACACTGTTGACATTGGAACGTCTCTAAAAGGATTAAGATCTTTGCATTTTCAGCATAACAAAAACAGTGAGACCTGATGGGTTTGAGGGAGCATCCCTGGGGCTGGGACCCAGTCCATATACCAAGTCTACACAGTTCTGTAAACACACAATGGATAAGCTTGTGCCTCTAACTTTTGCTTCATTAAGAAGACAGGAGGTATTAATGACAGCAATTATGTATTCTCGGTTAATTTAATGCATGACAATCTAAGAGGCCATAAGTAATTATATTATAAGTTTGTTAATTTTACTCGGTACTTAGGAATTCAAGGTACCATTTAGAAAACTGATCATGTGATAAGCAATGAAATGCTCTATTCATAGAATAGAATCATAGAATCATAGAATCGATTGGGTAGGAAAAGACCTCCGAGATTATCAAGTCCAACCCTCGATCCAACTCCAATAGTTAAATAGTAACTCAGTGAAAACCCTTGAAAAAATTGGTTGACATTTTTTTGGGGCTATTTAAGAACAAGAAGAAAACAGCACTATTTTAGTACTATTGCCTATAAAATATGTATGAAAGATAGAAAAAGGAAGGAATTTTGGTGCTTTGTGGTTTTTACATTCTTGGGCCAATCTAAAATTGAGGTGAATGCGGAGGACGATGTTGCTCTTCCTTTTCACCACTCCACATGGTTTTTCTCTTGCTGTCCAGCTAAGAAAAAAAGCAAATGGCAACTTTTTTTTTTTTTTAAGAGAAAGGAACAAATAAATAGAAGCTCAGGCATTGTCTTGCAGAAAAGTAAAAGCAGCAAAGCAAAGGGAATTGAAAAGTATGAGGAAGAAAGAAGGGAAAGGAAAAAGGATTCATATTTAACAAAGGAATAGGAGGAAAAACAAGAAGTGTGAAAACAAGTAACCCCAGAACAGTCTAGCCATCAATATTTAAATAACTAAATTATTTTACCATTTCTGTGTGTGAGTCTTACAAATAGTCACCCATTTGCATTACACATAACTTTCCTCTCCCTTTTATAGGAAACAGTGACTGAAAACCCTCATGACTGATGCAGGTTTCATATTTTAAGACTAAATAAACAAACTAAATGATTAAGAGTATGAGTGTAGAAAAGCAGGTACAGTTGTGGCTACAGGCAAGGGAGGAGATAAGCATCACTTCATTATCTTTTAAATTATTACACAGAATTTAGTGTTTTGTTGGGGGGGGGTTGTTTGTTTGGGTTTTTTTTTTATTTCTTTTTGAGCATCTCTCCAGACCCGTAGTGACAAGAAAAATGAATAACAAGAAGTTTAACAAGAAAACTGTGCTGGCCAACTAGGACAGAGAGTTAGGATCAGTAAATAGTAGAAATTATTTTCTCTACAAATTTGTAAGTTGGAGAAACATTATTTAAGACAAAGGACCCTGAAAGAAATGCAGTCAAAACCAGCAGATGTTTCCCAGCATTCCTGTGTCAGGTTCTAGAGCACCACCCCATTAGCTACAGATAGACCAAGATATTGAGGTGCTGGAGCGGGTCCAGAGAAGAGCAACAAGGCTGGTGAAGGGACTGGAGCACAAGTCCTGTGGGGAGAGGCTGAGGGAGCTGGGGTTGTTTAGCCTGGAGAAGAGGAGGCTCAGAGGTGACCTCAGCACTGTCTAGAACTACCTGAAGGGAAGTTGTAGCCAGGCGGGGGTTGGTCTCTTCTCCCAGGCACTCAGCAATAGGACAAGGGGGCACGGGCTCAAGCTCTGCCAGGGGAAATTTAAGTTGGAGAGCAGAAAAAAATTCTTTTCAGAGAGAGTAATCAGGCATTGGAATGGGCTGCCCAGAGAGGTGGTGGATTCCCCATCCCTGGAGATTTTTAAACGCAGATTGGCCGTGGCACTGAGTGCCATGATCTGGTAAATGGCCTGGAGTTGGACCCAGGGTTGGACTTGATGATCTCGGAGGTCTTTTCCAACCGGATCGATTCTATGATTCTATGATTCTATGATTCTAAGATGTCATCCCAGGTTTGAGATGTAGGATGTATTTTAAGAGAGCATGGTTGCCTAAGACAGTAGGCTGGACTTGTTTATCCAGGAGATCCCTCTGAAACCTAATCCATCCATTTGGATATCGTAAACATTTATGTGTGTCTTAAATCAAGCTGAAACCATCTCACTGTGTACCTTACTGAAGTCACCATCATATTAATATAGTACAGCAAAGAATGTTATGCTTCATTTATTTAGAGAAGAGTAGTTAATTATAAAAAGTTTTATTGTCATCAGTAGCTAGGTCTGGAGTTGCAAATTGCATTCAACAACAGCAACAACATGTACCAAGTCAGATAATTATACCCAGTAAGCAATTTAGCATAAACAAACAAAATTCCAGACATATCAGCACCACATCTTCCCAAGAATCAGGTGGAAAAGGAGCATCTCTCATCTGGAGAACACCTCACTTTGAGTTTTCTATTTCAGTTGCTGTCTTAAAGCAGGTAGTTATAAATGAGAGGATGAAATACATGTGCACTATTCTGAAATAATCTTTTAAAATTTTCTGTGAACAGGCTTAGTTGTGCTTGTTAATTTTGGGGGGTTTTTTATTTTGTTTTCATAAAAAGATTTCTTTTTTTTTTTTTGAGGAAGATGCAGCTTTTCACCTTTCCTTAACAAGGTCTTGATTAGTTAAAATCACATTTTAAGCCAAACCACTGAGTTTGCAGAGTTGTCATTACTTTTTCAGTATGGGTATCATGGGTTTATCAATGTCATATTTTACAACGAAAGATGTGGGGTTTTGCCTCTGCCATTACAATAACTGCTTTAAAGTTTTGATGATTGCAGAAAATGAGAAGGAATTGCAAAAAAACACTCACTCCTCCCTCCCCCCAAAACAAATAAACAACAAAAAACCCCCACCAAAACAATTTAGAAAATGGGGAAAAGGAGACATTGAAAAATCAAGATACTGTTTTGCTGACAGGCAAGGACTACTTGGAAAATCTGGGGTTTAAATGAAAAATCTGGATCCCAAACAATACAGTGTTTGGCCTGAGACATTTCAAACTTCTGAATCAGCCTAAAGCCAGATATGTGCATTCAGGGGCACACACTGCAGTTCTCCATTATTGAAAATCCATGTTATCCCGACGCAGTAAGATGTATTAGTAGTAAAGAAGTGGCAGATGCCAATAACTTTTGCAAAATCTCTCCAGTTTTGCTACTGACCATAAATAGATATGCAGGACTCTTCTTCTATCACTCTTGCTAAAGGCAATCAGGATTCCAGGGTAAACTGGTTGCTGATTAACCCATTTGACCTGTCACCTAAGAGACTTGTGATATAAAATATTACATGAGCTTTTTAAACAAATAACTGTAATTTCCATTTAATTGATTTTTGACCTCGCACTGCAATTATTCAATGTTAATTTATCTCAGGATAGAAGAACAGCAATTGCATGTAAACTGAAGGATGCTGTAAATAGATATATGCACAGGAGAAAGACTGTATTTATTATGTTAGCTTACATTTGCACGGTAGACAGATGAATAATGTTTCTTTTTTCTGAAATGTAATTATCAAAAGCAACTAAATTCACAAGGAATATTTTGAGGAACACATGGAAGTCGATGCTACACAAAGCATAAAAATCCTTGCTTGAAAGCAATTCTTTTTCTCTGGTTTTAAGATTGTTTTTTATTATTTATTGCAGGACCCAGGAGCGTGCTTGGAATTTTGCAGAGCAACGAGCAGTAACAGGTCCCAGCCCTGAGCAGCACACAGCCCAGGAGAAAGAACAAAACAATAATGCACAGCAGGCCAAATTTTGTTCTTTGACCTAAACAAAAACATTTTAAGAACAAGGTAGTTCAAATTCTGTCCTTGATGTTCAATCCAGGATTTTGGAGAAAACCTTTCTGTTAACCATTCATAATCATCATCGGGGTTGTCTTACTGACCTAAATATGTCTCTATTATGCTCATTGTGGGGAATGTTAATCACAACTCCTATCACTGTTATTGCTCTTCAGGGCATAATAATCTCTATTGCAGTGTTGCATAGGAAAGATTTTTTTACTAGTGAACTAAAATGATCGTACAATGCAGAGAACTATACTTTTCTTAATTAGGGTATAGAGGGATTTTGGCTTCTCCAGAATAAATAGGAGAAGAAAGAGAAGGATGGACAGTGATAATCTTGAGTTTCTGCTTTTCAAGTGCAGAGGAGTAGTCATTGATACTTGAGAAAAACGTTATTTACCTATGAATAAAGTGTCAGTCACCCCTCCATACTGTGAACCATCTTGATTCTATGCCATGTGTGGCATGTTAGGTCACACTACAGGAATACCTTTTCTTTTTAACTTTTCTTCAATGAAGAACTTGAAAAACAATCCTTCATCACAAAAGGGTGAAAACCCCACTAAATTGAACTACATAAATCATGGTCCTGACTTGAACAAAACTTTTTAAATTAACTGATAAAGGATTCAGTGATATCCTTGAAATCAGCTGTCTGTCACAAGCCTATAATCTCTTTGCAGTGGGATTGAATTAAGAGAATGGAAATTACAGGCGTAGCTGAGAACTGACCTTGATGCTCAGGCACTGCCAATATCCCATTTTTAGATTTACTACCACGATGACTACTATCATAGTGTGCATATTGCTGAGGAAAACATCTGTATGCAAGACCTTTCATCCAGCCTTCCCTTTTCAGCCCCCCTCAGGAAATCAGCTGCACAAAAGGTTCCCACATCTTATATTGCCACTGCAGAATATAACAAGAGCTTTTGCAATTGGCATCCTATGCCTAAGAGGCCAGGGTCAGTTTTACCCACACTGGCCAGTAATATACTGTTTAACTGCAACTTCTCTTCATGCTGGATGAGATTCCCTGACCTTGTGCTCATGACATTCCCATTTGGAGTACCTCCATTTGGGGTTAGAATGTTCCTGGCACTCTATTAAGCATGAATTACCCCTGTAATGACAGCAGAGGAAGGCAGGAACATCCAAGCTAGTGTAAGAGGAAACATGAGCTTGTGGGAGCTAATAATGCCACCTGCATTGGCTACAGCCTGCCTGAAAGAAGCTTTCCAGGAGTGGTCCATAAGCATGACAGTTGTTGAGCACTTGACATTTACAGCCCCCACCATGTTTTTGTGCAAGGCTGTAAATATGGGAGGTTTGTGTTTGTGGAAAGGGAGCTGTTTCAAGGAAATTAAAGTCTGAGCATGAAGCAAAAGTGGAGAATGTAGATACATCTCGTTTGAAAAGCTGTCTTCTGTAGAATAAGAAATTCCAACAAAACCAGGGGAAAATATAGTACAGGTGTTCATAGCACAGGTCCTGAGAGAAGGGGGATTGGAGAACAAAGCTGGGCTGCAGTGCCTCATAACTTCTATAACTTTCTGAAGAATCAGCTCATCTGTCTCTTCAAGTATTTAAAAAATGCATCCTGCTAACTATGATGTATAGAGCAGAAATAAAAGTTCTCTACATAATGGTGGTTTTCTTTCATTTTTTTTAGCACAGAGAAATATATAAGGTGCTAAATATTTCAGGGCAAGTCAGGAAGATCAATGAATAGATTTATAACAAACATCCATCTAGGAAATCATTCATCAGTCATACGTGGGAATGTAGTTGCCACTAAGTAGGACAGCTAGCTCAAAAACAGGACATGCAATGGACAAAATTAAGTCACAGAATACCAGTCGTGGATGTAGAAGAGAAATGAAGGTTGCCAGAGATGGCAAATGGATGTGATCACAGCATTTACCTGGAGAAGATATATGAGCAAAGTACAAGGCAAAGAAAAATGGCAGTAGCTCTCTTACTCCATCAGTTGCCTTGTATCAGCAGCTGCTACTATTAATATGTTGCTATCTATGCTATCCATAATCAAGGTTTTATATTTTCAGTTGATTTGCAATATCAGATAGAGCTTCTGTGTAAAAAAGAAATGTGCTCTCATTAGCAAGGCTGAGAATAGGTTGTGGCAGAGCTTTGCAAAGAGAATTGCTGCTGGGCTTCTTGTATAGTGCTACTGCTGTAGCAGAGCAGTGAACTAATGAATTAATTCCTGTTTTGAAATATTCTCTGTGGGATCACTCATAAAACACAGGCCTTGTTTGCACAAGGAACATAAATGGGTAACAGTCATCTGCCCTGAATCTCTACATACTTCATAAAACTACTCATACACTATTCTCTCTGTGCTGCTGTTTGCTAGACGAATAATCGTACTCTGCTGGTATAAGCCCATGTATGATTACTGAGAAATGTACAGGGAACAGGAGAGAGAGAAGTGGCAACTAGATGGAATGACAAATGGGCTTCAATTGCTCAAAAAGTGTCAGTTGTTTTTCCTTTATATCAGCTGATCACATCAGGTGTATTATCTCCTTGGACAAAGCTTGGCTGTCTTGTCTAGATATGAGATATAAAGGAAAAAAAAACAAATGTACTTCCTTGGACACTATTAATTACATTCAGATGCATGTGTATATGCATATATAATTGTATTGTATCCTCTCTTCTGGGAGGCGGTCCCGTGGCGTAGTGGAGAGCACTCCGATCTCCAACTCCCAAGGTCGTGAGTTCGAGTCTCAGTATGGACCATCCCCCTGGGCAGTTAAATGCCTCCCTGCCATTCGATCCCGTCAGATCTTGGAGGCTCAGTAGGGTCAGCCCTGGTTAGTACCGGGTGCTGTAGACAGTCCTAAGGACACTTCACTGTCACTGTCCAAGCTTGCTCGGCCATGGCAAATCAACCTTAGGACTTAAACGGTGGGGGCCAGTTCTGCGCACACTGTGCCTCACCTAAAACATCCACTGCACAGGCTTGGAGGGCACACCCACATGGAGTGAGCCCTTCCCAAATCTTTGTTCGTGAAGATTGGCCATTATTATTATTATCCCATCTTCAGAGCTGCAATCAGTCTGGTCTGGTCCCAGATGTGGCTAGGAAGCTAGAGCAGATCTAGATACAGCCACCAAAAGACAAATCCAGTGGTATTGTTAACGTGCTCAAATTATAAACAGAAGAGGCACTCACAAAACTAGCTTTCTTTGTTTCCTTCAAAGAGATAAAAATAAAGCAATCAGTAGTTAATGAGAGCCTGAGAAATATAACTGTAAAAGAGAGTTTGGTGAAGTAATTCTGTGCAGAGAAGTTCTCTTGAGATAATGCAGTAATGATTGAGTGCAAGTGAACAGGTTGGGAAATATGACTGTGAGTAGGTCTGGAGGTACATATGCCTGGCTGCCCACCTGAACGTGATGTGAGATGACTGAGTGACTGATTCAGTATGGCTGAGAACGAGTAAAAGAGCATACTGATCTCATATGACTGCAAGGATAAAAGATCACGTGTGTGAATGATTATCTCACTGACTCCACAAGTAGAAGATGAGGTGAAATGACAGGAGCAAGTGAAGGAAAATGGGAGCATCTGAAATGCAGAAAACAGAGTGACAAAAATAATTGCAGGTGGTCCGTTACTGGTAATCAATGGAAAATCCATATTGACAATTGACTTGTAAGGATGGAAGTGTGCTACTGAGAGCATTAATCTGCCAAGACCTGCACCTGGCTTATCCCAAAGATCCAACAAGTTAAACTGTGGCATGTAGAGTAATTGTAAAGAGTTCTTACTTTTGAGAGGACTTAAAGAAACAGAGACTCTCCTGACTTGTCTAAAGTGGCTTCATAAACAGGACAAATGCAAAGCTCTTTCAGACATCTTTGCAGAGTGTCTTGTTAGTACAATAGGAACATTTTTTGAAAGGGAGTGGGGATAAGCCACCTCTTTCTGCTAGGGAACTACTAGATTTATAAGCTCACATGTTCATTAGTGTGTATTTAGTTTCAATTTATCTAGGTAATGTAAGTGACCTTATTTTTTGCTCTTCCTTGAACAGTCTTTTGTACATGTGGGTGGAGAATAATAATTATGGTTATAAAATACCACTTTGTTCATTTTCATCAATAATTTTGTACTCTGTTGCATGAGAAGAATTACAACACAAGGCATAGCAGTGGCAAATAAAATTCTCTAACACAGCTGCCTACCTGAGTAAAGTGCAAAGTGTGGTTCACAGGACGACTTGTCTACCCAACAGATTTAACAAGACCGGAATAGCTGAAATACCCCAACTCTCAGCATGCAGGTACTCTGAGTAAAAAATACATTCATGCTCTGTATGTAAATGTAATGGCATAATTACATAAACACCAATCTATCCTCCCTCCATAGGTTTTACATTTCAACTACAACAAAACAAATGCACAAACATGTATGTCTGTATTTCTGTCTGTCTTTCCACCCCAATATAAAAACAGACTCAGCAAGCCAATAACTGAGATATTCCTGCTCTTTGCAATTTGTAATACTCTTAAACAGACTTTATCCTCTGCAATTTCTTTGCTCGGCAAGTTGGTAGGAATTAGATAGTTTTCTTCCAAATTTAAAAACCTTTTATATTTATTTTAATCTGAATTTGTCTTGCAGCAGCAGCGTTCAATATTTTGTAAACTATTACCTGTTTCGGGGTATTAAAATATGCCATACGCCCTTCTCAGGTCTAAAAGATTATTGTGATTACCTTTAGACACCATTAGCATGTCCAGAAATTAGAAAAATACAGAAATTTATATGAGTATGGGACACCATATACTTGTCTTCCATTGCCATCTGAAAGTGGGGATGGAGTAGGCTACAAATACAATTTGCTTGGTACTTTGCTCAAGACCTAAGTGGATGGAAGAAAATCCTTCCTGGTATAAGACAGTGGCATGTTCTCAGGATGAAAAATAGCAAGAGCAGTGGAAGTTATATGCACAAAACCTTCTGTTGCTGTCATAAATTGATAATCATGTCATTTGGAGTGGGAAGGTTATCCTTATCTCTGGGGTATAAACAGTGTGTTTCTACTGATGAAATGATTATGAAATTTGAAAAGATAAGCAATCATAAATTTAAAATTATAATATTGTTTGTGATATTAGACAAGAAGCAGCTATTCTCTGAGTAGCTTTGCAGACCTTCTACAAATGTTAGAAATAGCAACAATAACAATGACACAGGAATACATTTTAAAATCACTTTAAATCATTTTTCCCCCTTTTACTAACTTTCACATAACATGCCAGCATAAATTAATAACACAGAAAGACCTAATTCTCTCATCTTGAGACTGTAGGAAAAATGGAAATTTGTATTTCCAGTATTTTTTCAACGTCATAAGTGTTCGTCTTGTGTGACCCCCATCCTTCTTCAGGGAAGGCATCCATAGAAAGGGATACCTTCCCTCCTTACCAGGGCAAGGACTGAAATACATGCACTTCATTACAGACCTGTTAGCTCCAGTGTGTTGCAGATGGTCTTCACTAAGCAGCAGTCACATTGCACGAGTTACCCTTGCATTAGGGTCTAGGTAAAGATCTAGCTTTTGGTGATCATATAGCAGCATAATATGTACATGTGTTTCTGCCCCTCTTCCTTTTTGTCAAGACCTTTTTGGCGTATTTTAATAGTGGTCTCTTTTCTCAAAATTGCAGCACAAGAGTTTTCTCCCCTCTGTGTGTTTCACACCCTTCTGAGGGCAGTGTATGGTGGCACATTTGACCCTGAGATTGGCTCAGTTGGTTAAAACAAGGTCATGGGTTCAATCCCCTGTATGGGCCCATGACTTAAGAGTTGGACTCAATGATCCTTGTGGGTCCATTCCAACTCAGAATAATCTGTGATTCTGTGATTTGTTCCTGATTAAGCCTCTGAGACACTTTGGGCCTACTCCTGGACTGCTGTGTATTTAAATTCATGAGAAGGGGTTTGAAAGCTGCAAAGCTCCAAGTTAGACTTGTATTGTATCCATCCTAAAGGTGGAGGTTCAGTAACCAGAAGCACCAGCTGCAACTTGAGCAACCCACACTGAAAGCTCTTCCTGGCTGCTGCAAGCATTGTCCAGTCCCAGTGAGGACCACGAATTTGCTCCCCAGGCTGGGGGGAACACCATTCACAACTCCACCAGCCTCTGGAGGTGTTTACCTGATTATCCTCAGGCCATGTTCATTGCATCCCCAGCATCCTGGGCTTTCCCCACCTTTTCCATAGCCCAGATACCAAGGGGCAGTTTCCAAAGCTTTCCTTCTAAATCTTTATAAAGCACTGTATTTGTGCCATAGTGACTCTTCTGAAAAACCTATCTCTGCTCTGCTGCAACCCAAAAAAGTGAAGTCAAATGGCAGCTAACCGTTATCCACTTAAAAAAACTTGCAGATGTCCTTAAGAGATACTCATAAAAGGAAACTAGAAAGTCATTTTAGACAAAATAAAGCATATCAGTTGACAGATCTCTGTAACTAATACAAAGTCACTTACTAATTTATTCTGCAGAAGGGTGTAGGTAGAGGTATTCCTCCTCCTGTCTGTTACCACTTTTGTCCCTTTAGTGAGCACATTGCATTTGCAGCAACTGCAGACTTAATGCCATGCTGGTGGGGGTTTTATACCTCTGTCAGAGAGCACAGGAATGACACAGAGATAGATTGCAGTGGTGGCAAGGGGTGAGAGGAGTAGTGAAGAATAAAAATGCTTTAATTCATAATTATGTCATTGGGCCCAGTTTGAAAACTTACATCAACTCCATTATTGACAAGAACCATTTTAGGAACAGAAATTATTCCATAGTCATATTCGTGGGTCAGTGAAGGAGACAGAAATACAGGAATAATAAAATGTAAGGGGCCTTGTGATTTCATAATTAGGTTTTATATTATGATTGCAGCAAGTTGCTGTTTAATGGCCAGATTTTCCTTCCACTTAAGTCAATGGGTCTTTTCTGCTGATTTCAGTGTTATAGATTCTGAGCTTGCTCTTCGCTTATTTGATGATTTTAGATTTTATATGTCTGTCAATTGGCATTTCAGCAAGTTCTTGCTGATCTGTCAAGAAGACCAATAAGCTTTTACTATCTTGTCAGCTATTTTATTGCCTCCCTTTATTCTAAGATATCCAAGTTCAAAATAATAGTTTCCTTTCCCTCTGTTGACAGCACAGATCCTTACAACACGTTTCAAATAAAACCTGTGACTGTGCAGCTTTGTTAGAACTCAGTCTAGGGAGAAAGAAATTGTGTCACCTTATCTGGGACTTTCCCCTCTCTCTTTTGTTCTCCTTGATGGTTTTACAGGGAAAATAACTTATGAAACATTAAGAGTCACAACAAGCCCTCAGAGATGCAAAGGAGGACTGGGCCTAGCAATGAGACACTACATTATATGAGTGTAACTAATCACAGGGGTAGCTTTCCTTCACTGGCAGTAAGACATGAGCAGAATTGTTGAGACTGTGGGTCCAACACCTTAAATCCTGACTTCTGTTCTGACTACCTTTATAGACAGTCAGTTGTCTGCCCAATAGTAGTTAGTTTAAGAGAAAGCAGATCCTTCATCCTACCACTACAGTGTCTGATGTCTTTTCTTTGGATGTTAACAACAGCTGCAAACAGGTCATGAAATCAGCTTCAGGACATCCTTGTACTTGAATACTTCAAATTCAGAAAACATTCCAGTATCTCAGGTTAGCTTTTGTAAAAGTAGCTCAATACAAATGATGTCGAAATAGCATTCAGTTTCCTTTCTGATGTGACTTAACAATGCTTTGTCAAAAGTTAGACTTTTTGAAGGTTTCTTATTGTTTGTGAAAGTCCTGTGACAGAGATGGCACTTAGAAGTGTTTTTCTGAAAAAGCATGCTGAGGGGTATTACTCCACTTGTTTGTTTGTTAATGGCTATTTCTGGACTGTGAAGTTAGGAGGAGACAAAGAGTGAGGGCCACGTCCAGGTCGAAATCCGCCTGTGTAGTGATGATGAGGTTTAGAAGAAGAAGTGCAGAACTGAAGAACTCAGTCTGGCATATTTTTTCTGTTATTTTATTGAATTACATGAAATGACTCACTGAAACTTTTTGATCTTTTCCCTACTGGGATAAGACAAGTTTTAATTTGGGTTAGTTAACATATCTGAATAATGCAGTATAAAAAAACCCTATAGCCAGTGGGGCATCTTGCAAACAACTTATCCAGAGAAGCTGTGAACACTTGGAAGCATTCAAGGCCAGGTTGGATGGGGTTTAGAGTAACCTGGTTGAGTGGAAAGTGTCCATGTCCACGGCAGTGGGGTTGGAACAAGATGATCTTTAAGGTCTCTTGCAACTCAGACCATTCTATGGTTCTTTGATTCTATGACTCTAATATTCAATTATTCAATTGTTAAGAAAAACACAGTAGAGTCTGTAGGACTAGGACATACAAAATTTCACACTAGGTAGACCAGACTTTCAGCTGAGAGAATCTTCAGCAAAGGAGTGACCATAGAACTTCTGGGGCCTTTGCTGGTACCTGCTGCAGGGAAGACTCTTCTTTCTTGGTTTGAGCTGGAAAATGCCAGCTGTCCAAGACAGAGTGAAAAGGGAAGAAGAGGGAGAGGAAAAAGAAAACAACTTCAAACTAGGCCTATGCTCAAACTAGCTACATATATTGATACAGAAAAGAGAAAATTAAGAGAAAACTACAATATAACACACACACAAGTTATGTATAACAAGAAATAACCTCCGACTCCCTAGTTCATACAAAATCTATTACTCTAGATTCATAGGCACTCTAAAAGACACCTAGAAAGAAACAGAAAGAGTAACAACAAAATATTTCTACTTCCCTGAACTCAAACAAAAAGCAAGTAGAGGCAGCAGCAGGAGCAAGGCCTACTCCAAGACAGGAGCTGCACCACGTTTGGCTGTACCTCAGCCACGGTGGAACTGACTAAGCCACTCCCACACACTGGATTTTACTCCTTTTGAGATGATGTAAGATGGTATGGAATACAATATTATTGGCTAGAAGAAGTCAGCTGTTAGCTAGCTCAGCCCAGCTCAAGTCAGCTGACAATTCCAGGCCTAGTCTGAACTTTAAAACCTAAATTTAGGCCCACCTGGCTAAACCCATAACAACAGACTTCCCCAGATAAAACCAGCCTGCGATAAAAACCGTGGAAGTCTGGAAAAACAGTGGGAGTCACATCTAGGAGGCCTGGTACCTAGGGGTTTCTCCAATTTTTTGAAGCTTAAGAGCAGAATTTGAGCTGTGTCATTAGAGTATTAACAAATATTTCTTAATGTCATTTTTGAAGTAGGTTTGAAAATTTTCTCCACACCTTGCAGGTCTTGTAGAGTAGTCACTTAGATAAGATAAATGGTACCTGTAGCTGCACTTCACTTGGGGAATAATTAGTAACATTCAGCTTCAAAAAAACTGAACTTGCCACTTCCACTCTTGTTAGGAATCAGTGGCTGGATAGGGAGTCTGGAGAAGCTGCCTGCCAGGGAAAGCACAGCTCATGAGCAGGAAACTTCATCAAAGGGAAAGCTCTCTCTCAAGACCATCTGCATACTGCAGCTTCTGGGCTTCTCAGGGTGGCTTTCAAACATTTGTGTGGTGTGGGGACATCCCACTAGTTATGCAAGATTTAGTGAGTAAATTTTGTACTTACTATAAATGCTTTCCTCAGCAAAGAGGGAGAGCCCTGAGTCCACTCCTCTCATACTCCTAAAATACTCAGTTTTGGGTTTCAATGTACAGCCAAGCATTACTTCTAGGGGAAGGTGTCCCCTCCCATGGCAGGAAGGTTGGAACTAGGTGATGTTTAGGTTGCCTTCCAACTCAAACTATTCTATGATTCTGTGAGACTCACTGTGTCCACCACATTGCCCCCAACATCACCTGGGCTAAGACCTGTCACTCTTCACTGGGAAAAAGTCCCAAACTGCTCTGGAGGGCAGGCAGATCTTACATAACAGGCACTGTGAGGACGGGTGAGGTGACTTCCTCTGCACTGTGTTATTACTATGATAAACCCTAATGCCAGCTGACACTGTTCTGCCAAGGTTAAAGTGATTCATGATGCTCTGTTAAAATGTTGCTCAAATGTCTTTTCAATCCACAACATTTTTAAACAACAACAAAAGCTCATAACATTTCACCTGCTGCCAATGTAGTGCTTTATATTGTAGGTACCTTACTTCGTGGATACATGGATCCCCTGTACTTAACTGCAATACCTTGACTTAAATAGAAGAATCATAAAAATTATTTCTAACCATTATACTCTGAAATTGGGATGTATTTTGGGAAGCAAACACTATGTTTTTCTCAGCTCTATGAAATGTAAAGCAGATCATGTAGTCAGAGGCATTGATGAGCCACCCCAGGATGGGATCCTGCTCTGTCATTACTCTGCTCTGGTCAGTGGTTCTGTGGCTCAGAGACTGGAAGCAGCTTCACAATCTATATTGAGCAAATCTGACTGTGAAACTAGAAGTAAATAATGCATAGCATCTCTCCCTGGGGTTGTGTGCTATGTACACATAACAATACTTCCAGCTGAGAAAGCCATTCCCAGTGTGCCTCTTCAGTGGGAGGAAACTAGCACTTAATACCAATACTTTAGTAGCATGCACCCTCATTCTGCTTAATCTTAGCAAGACTTCTTTTTGCCTGTTTTAAATTCAGAGCTTCAGTTTCCTTGATCCAAGAGGTTAAATACTTCAAATCACATCAGTGCCCTAAGATTGTGAAGGGCCAGCTCAATGATGATGACTGCAAGTCGAAACATTAAAAATGCAAATTATCAGCCAAGTGACAACTGTTAAGCTGTATTAAAAAGTATGTTGCTTCTGCTTAACAGACACACAGATAGAAATGATGCTACTGTGAAATTTGCAGGGGTAACAGAGTTCAAAGTAGAGAGAAAGCATTTGTTCTCTTGTCTGTTCAATCGCTGTTTTGAAAACAAGCAACAGTATCACCTCAAGAAATCTGCAGCTGAGATCTGTCACCAGGCAATGTCTTTACTAATAAATACAGGATGTTGATGAATAAAGAAAATTAATAAAAAGCCTCTTGTGTTATAACAAATTCACCTTATTAGACTAGTTTAATACTTTCTGGAAGTCATAGGTGGCATAAAATAACATATAAAGTCAAAAACCTCTGGCTGATGACTGCTTGCTAATGCCATATAAATTACAAAAGCTGATAGAGCCTGTCCAAATAGTTCTGTACATCACGTTGATTTCATCTTTTCCTCCTATCAGCATACATTCTTAAACTGTATAAAAATTCATTTGCTTTAAATGTATAGAAGAGATTTCTTTACAAAGTCAACAGGCAGCATGAAAGGAACAGTACTTTGCACACATCCCTTTGCTTGTTCTTATGTTGTACATTCTGCTTTTAAACCTTCTGCCACAAATATGGAAAACTGACAATGGCCTCAAATTCACATATACCAGCAAAAAATGTGTCCACTCCTTCCTCTTGTCTCTGCAATTTATTGCTGCTGGAGGTCAGAGAGTTAAATGCTGTCTCTAGGAGGCTTGGGGTTTTTTTAATAGCTGCATGATTTCATGACACCGCTCAGATCCCACTCTGGAATGGCACAATTCATGATGTGAATTCTATTTTGGCTGTCTCATGGCATTTCACCTTTGGCTGCAATAAAAGCAGGATGAAACCTCATCTTCTTCCAAATAATGAGGGTAATATTCTGGGTCCACCAGAGTCTCCATCCTGAACTTGATGCATCACTGAGCCAATTTGCTATGGTAAATCCCACATCCCTATTCCATCAGTGCGCTTTTGTAACAGTGAAAAACCTGGTAAAGGCATTAGTGCCAGGCAGTAAGATGGCATTATCTTACTGAAACCAGTGATGTTTCTCTCACCATAAAATTTCTGACACTTTTGAGGCCTGTGAGTATCTTATTTAATGATGGACAGCGTAACTGTAGGCAGTTTGCAAACAGAAACCCAATCAAATATAAATACAGAAACAGTAACTAAGTTTATAGAAAAATTGTTTTTAAGGCACACGTCTAAGTACTGACCTCGTAGCAAGGAAATCAGATACAGCACCACTGAGCCAATCAGAAAGGTTTTGCTAAAGCCCAGGGCTTATATTTGATTGTTTCTGAACATCATGAGAGAATAATTTGCACTTTGGTATCTAAATTAGTCATACACCACTACTCTGTATACTGCAATTCTCTATATATGGCAATTTACATTCACTTCTGGTGTCAAACCTGCATTCCTAATAAGATGATTCTTTGGTGAATTATTCTCAAATGCACAAACCAGCTTGTGACATTTGAACATTTTCTCTCTGGCTATCATCACTGCTGCTTATAAGTGGTCTTCCAGACAGAAATGGCTCAGAGGTCTGGTGCAGTTCATTAATTTTTGAGACACTTCCTTTGGAATTGGTCCATATAGAACTGCCACTATCCAACAAATATCTTTACTTGCTTGGCCCTTAGTACTTGGTAGACATTTTTCCCTGGCACTTTGAACACCAAGTTCTGTACAACAGAGCACAATTTAGCTCTTTTGGAGAAGCATCTGGAATTCATATGTGTAAAGTGTGAGCATAGAATTGTAGAAGATAGTGTTTGTAAAATGATTACCTGCCTTCTTGATTTAATAACATTTCATAGAACTCCAGATTCAAGTTAATGCAGCTCTGAAATAACCAGTTGTATTTATCATATAAAGTAACAACTAAGCACAAGCTGTTTTATTTGCTGTTTTTCATTTGCTGCACCTCAAAGTACATCACAAAGAAAGTAATTATCATTATCCCTAACTTATGAACAGCACAACTAGCAGGCAGAGAAGTAAGACCATCCACCTTTCAAGTTTTTCATGAAGCTTTTATAAACTTTCCAAAACAGACATCACAAATAGCAGCTAAGCAACTGACATCAAACTCGGCCCAACGATCTCAAACATCTAAAGTTGTTAATAAGTTACCATGTGACACAGGTTTGCTGCACTGAGTTACCCACAGGTGAAGTCACAGAAAGAGAGACACCTCTACTATTGTCAAAAGTATTTCCCCATTCTTGTCCAGAGCAGGATGCTGAGGCAGGCAAGTTACCCTGCTGTGAAAAACACATCTGCAGCCAACCATGCCTGCTGAATGCTGTAAGAGGGCAGACAACCAGCTCTAGCTTAAAGAAGCTGAAGCGACCCTTTTGGAACTGTAAGCAGTTTGTTCAGGCAATAACTAACATATAATTGGAAGTTCCTCTAAATAATCATCATCTTCCTTCTTAGCGAACTGAAGCTCCACCCAACACCTCAAGTGTAGGAATGCACTCTTACACAATGCCTGACATTCAGGTAGTGTGACTTTTTCATAGCTGTAATTTGGAGGAAGTCTGAAAGGATTAAGGAAATTTCTTTGCTATCTCTAGCCAATGATTTATCATGAAAACAATATGATAACTGCATTTCCTGAAACAAAATAATAGATATTGAATGATACGGCCAGTTTCCTGCAACAAAAACATTATTATGAGCTTGTCTTACATTTGTTATACAGAAATCTTAATGTTATATAATTTCTTTAATATTGCTATGTAAAAATTTTAATTTATGAGGATGAACAACTATTTTTATCACATCCTCCAGGTATACAGTGACAAGCTGTTTAGATTGCCCCAAACAATTTTGCCAATGCACCTTCACCCTGATCAGGAATTTACTTATTATTCCAGTCTTAGGCTTTTCTTCATGAGAAATGGTAAGTTGTGCCAAAGTTGCATAGCAATCTGAGCATCAGTGAGAGCACTAAGAATTAAGGCTCTATCATTTTTCAGTTGTAGCAATAATATCATTTAAAAAAAAAAAAATCCGGGCTGGGTTTCATTCCCAGGTTGGGTTTTGGCATGGTCATAAGCCAGCACCATGGTCTGGCACAAGAAAGCTGCCAGGTTGAGTCGACTTCAGAACCTGAACTCCTTCAACATGGTTATGAATAGAAGTACAGCCCCAGACTGGAAAAGAAGGGCCTGAAAAACACACATATGAAAGAGTAATTGTTGCTTTTGCTGTGAAGAACATTGGCTTGGGAAAGGCTTCCTGCGTCATTGTGTCCAATCCCCTGCTGTCTTAGGCAACCGCAACGTATAATCCTTTTCATAAATTTATCAAGTTCCATCTTAAACTCAGTTAGGCTTCTTGCCCTCAATGAGAAGGCTGTTCCCAAGCCTCACTGTGCTGAGGGTTAGAAATATTCTTCTAATTTTCAGCTTACATTTATTCATGGCCAATTCAGGCCCATTTGTTCTCGTGCCAACATTGTTCTGTAGCTTAAATAGCTTCGCTCCCTTTCTTGTGTTTACCACCCCCAATGAACTTATAGAGAGCAGGCTGTCCCTTTGGCCTCTCACTGTCATGCCAACTTGTTTGTCCATGAGCTGCAGTCCCCCCAAACAATGGGTGAGCTAATTTTTTAAGAAGATTAGCTGAAAATAAAAGCAGGGGTCTGCCCTGCTGTCCAGAACAGGAAAAATCCATCACTGGCGTGTCAGGCAATAACCAGAGCCCTCTGGAGCAAAGAGCATCCCAGGGAAAACAGAAGCATAAAGTCATAATAGACCAGTCATAATAGACTCAGCATAATAAGGTCAGTTTAACACATATACCAAATTATCCCTTACTACTTCTGAGTCTGAAAGAGCAACAACTGTTCACTGTGATACAGACCTATTGGTTCAGAGAGGCTAAGCAGGGAAAAATTAGCATTAGCAACTGGGCTAAACTAATATTTTTAGCAAAGTAAGTGTGCCTGTGGGAGGAGGAAATCTCATCCAGGCTTTTAGGCATAATGGGAGTAACTGGTCTGAGAGCCTGTGGTGTGTCCAGGCCAAAAGTTTCTCTTACAAAGGCTCCTCTGTGCATGCCTCACTTAGCTTGGTTGCAGCTGTTAACTTCCAGGAGGCAGGTTCTGAGATTTCTTTGACAGCCTCCAATTTCAACATTGAAAGACTAACCATATTTCTTAACATATGCCAGAACAATTTAAAAACGTTCTGGCCCCCTTGTGTTTCTAGTTTGTGTGGTTTTTTCCAGAGCTTTTATGATTAGGGTAGGAATTTCCAGACTATAAAAAATTAAATGGCATTTTCTCAATGAGAAAGATTCAAATAGTGGCCATGTAAAGGATGCAGTTTTACTCAAATTTCTCATTCTGTGTGTTTTTAAGTCTATATTTCATATCATATCAGTCATATCGTATCACATATACCATATCATTTCAATTCTATTATGTAGTGGTTTTGATAAGAGAGTTAGGAATGGTAGAATCTTCTGTGAGGGCCTCATAGCTTGAGGACTGATGACCTTATAATGTAATTCTTGCTATCATGACTATGGTTGCTGTTCTAAGTGAGTAGGTCTCTTTCAGCTTTGCTAAAATATCAGACTTTTAAGCAAACCGCATTGTTCAGAGGACTCTCTGCTTTCCAATAGACTCATAAAGGTCAGAAAATTCATCCATATTTTATTTTCAAAATTATCCTTGAGCTAGACACAGATTCTTACAATGCTGCTCAGGGCCAGAGGGGAAAGAGAAAAAAAAAAAGAAGAAGAAAAGGCTTAAAAATCCAAAATTTCTAAAGGCCCAGAGACAAACACAAGAAGAAAAAGAGTCAAACACAGATTCACAAAAAGTGCCATGAATTTATTAAAATGAAGTGAGTTGCAGCTGCAGGACAGTTCCTGCTTTAACACTTTATAAAGCATTTTGTTCTTGATCTCATATGCAAAGATGAAGGTCTTCTAGCATGTCATTTCCTGGAAATCCCTACTTTGCACATCAGACATAGCAATACTAAGCCCAAAACAGACAAATGTACTCCTTGGGATAACATCTAACCACAACCTTGTCTTTCTCTGTGTTAGGCTGCTGCACACATTTGAAGAGCCAATGGGGCCCAGTGCTCTGCGGCACTCATGTCACCAGGGTCATGGAAAGCCTCCTCCACACCAGGAACCATCACCCCGGACCAGGGCATTCAGCACTAGCCCAGATCCTGCAGATGGAGCTGGAGGAACAGAGGAAATGTTTTCTCAAGTTGTAACCATCACCTGTTCGTGTTTCGGAGGCAAATTGATCCATATGGCTCCTCTTTACCGAGACAACTTTTTGACATAGGCATCATGTCTGCCACAAAGGCTAACACGGAAATGAGGGGACCTGCTTTTGGTGTGAGTGCATCAGGAAGCAGAGGATGGACCTAACTACCCTCCCACCCAACTCCTGATATTTCACAATTTCAGTTGAAACAGATTTGCTATTGTCCTTGACATGTAATCAGACTCAACTCAGCTCATGTATATCTCAGCAAGACAGATTTGGCAGTGGGAGTTGGTGTTGGGCTTCTCAATAAAATTAAGCAGTCTGGGTGCAGTGGATGAGACTATTCCCTTGAATCATCTCACTGTGATTCTGATTTGCTTTCACAGTGGGTTGGAGGGAGGCCAGTGGTTCGTCAGGGTGCCTTGGGCCAGGAAGAACATTAGGACAGATAGCAGGAATTTATCCACTCTGTTGAAAATTAGTTCCTCAGTGATCAATGCTGATTTGCTGCTTCTCTGGACAGTCCTTCCTGGCTTCATGGATTAGATGCTGGTAGTGTGGGGAGTAACAATAAAACCATTTGCTAGCTGCATCTGGTGCAGGGAAAGCTTTCCAGAGATTATTAGTTTAAGGATCCTAGAGAGACATAATAAAAGGGGAATCATTGTTATAGTGTGTGTGTTTTAGGATATCCATTACTGCAGAGTCTTGGCATTATTACATAATTTAAAATAATAAAAACAATTATCCTTCAGGATAAAGGAGACTTTGAAGGTGCTGAGCTATATGTCACTCCCTATGTATTTGTTAGGACAGAAGCTCCCTGGCTTGGCCATTATGAGCTGAGTAAAATGCAAGCTCTAGAGGTGAATTTTGGGCAGCAATAGGAAAGCTGCAAGAGTTGGTTTCAACATTGTTCCCAGCAGAAGTTCGTCTCAATCTCGCCACCAGGTTCACCGTGCTGCTCCATAGCTCACACTCAGTCTGTCCTCAGCTTTGTATTTCTCTGTAATGTAGAAAAGTACAGAAGAGCAGGAGTTTTGTCCCAAATGGATGCAATTTTCCTGCATAGCCACCCCATCAAGACTGTGTCTGCAGATGTATTTGGACTCAAAAATCAAGAGGAGATTCCCAAACTTGTTACTACATCTCAAAATCTCAAGCTAAAAAATTTCTTCCATGGACTATTTGAATGCTTTAGAACTCAATGTTTGTGATCCTTGTAGCAAGTCTGAGATGACAGGACTGAATTCCAAAAGGAAACCAGTGGGATCTGTGACGTATCCAACTCCTGAGTTATAATTATTGTAACGCATGGTAATTGCTTCATGGATATGCATATGAATGACTTGGATCTGAGCATGAGGGCTTTTTCCCTCACACTTTTTTCTTCTATGTCATTGACTTGCTGTATGACTTGCATAATACGGTAGGTATTGGAAAGTGTAGGGACTGAATTTTTTAGTAAGGGAATGCTCTTTCTGAGCCTTCAGTACAGATATAGTTGCCTAACTTTAACCCTCCAACTTTGTAAATGTCAGCTTTCACTTACTTGTCTCAAAAAAGACAAGTCAATTCAAATCAGTAATATGTCTACCAGACACTGCATAAAACGTGTTACTTACATGCAAAGTATTAGTGATTATGTATTATTTTGTCTATATTAAAATCTATCAACACTGAACATATTGTCATAGTTACTGGAGGACGTGAGAGGGCTACACAGGCGAGTTGTCTTTATAAAATACCATGTGTTTGGCATGAAAGTTAACTGAGGCAAACATTCTGTTTCAGTAGATGTCATATAACCACCAGTGTGTGGGGATGACCCTCTCCCACACTAACACAGCCTTGAAGGACTGGCATTATGGAAAGGATCCCAGTTTCAAGATGCTGGACCACTTTCATCTCCCTTGCACACTGCAAACTCCTCTTGAAGTCAGTGGGTGGTTGGTCCTAAAAGAAAAGCTGTGTTGAGAGCTGTGTTTTTCTTAGATAAAAGTTACATAGCCAACTCACCCTCTCTGTGCCTTCCTCTTTTTTCCCCAAGAATCAACAGCAGCAACTATTTGAATTGGCCACATCATTATTTTAAACAGAAGGGACTGACTTGCACGCAGCCCACACACAATCAAAATCACCATGTAGCATAAAGCTGATGTCACCTTTGCTGCTACTCATATAATGGATTCTGTTCTCAGTGTGTGCACCAGTACAGTTTGGTGGTGTTTTTTTTTTTGCTAGGGAAAATCGTTCCAACAGAAAGAAATTACTGAATCAAAACAGTCTGAAGGATTAGCAAAATTCAAAATTAAATTAAAATTACCAAGATGTCACAGGAATGTTCTTCTTAAAAGTCTCTATCAGCTTGATTTTCACAATCCGTTTTTCTTTTCAACCTGTGGAACATCCCCTCCATGAGATAAATGTACACGAATTCCAGGCTTCTCCTCTTTTCCCCCAAAACAATCACTTTGTCACCAAGACACATATGGGAAATTTATGCCTGTCTCTGCTTGGCATCACTGCCACCTCATGGATTAATGAATTCTGTGTCCTCTAATTCCCCCACATTATGCACCTCTGTTTTGTATGAGTAGCCAAATGCATCAAGATTCATTTTAATGAATGTGAGTCATTCCCCTTATTCAGAAGGCAGGGCTGTTATGTTGTAAGTAAGCACACCATTAGCTGTGCTAAAAATAAACAGGCATTACCTGCGGGAAAACCTATATAGTAAAAGTACACAGTGCTAAGTACATTAAAAAAAAAAAAAAGCACCAGTCTGGAATGGTGTTCATACTGGAGACAAAGGAAACAGGATGGATTGCACAGGGTCTCTACTGTACATTTTCTCCAATGGGTCTGAAAGAAGAGTAGGACCTGAGGATTACTTTACCATGACATTTAAATTCAAAACACTCAATGCCAGCATACATTTTGTCAATGCTCTACTATGCTTATGATAATTTAATTGTTAGTGCTGAAAGAAAACTAAATGGATGTCTTCTTCTAATGTCTTCTTCTAACACCGGTTTTCATCTGTGTCTTGATTGGTGAGAGCAAGTATTTCCTGTGTGGTTTGACAGAGATTTCAAGGTTTGCAGATTCAAATATTTCAAGGTCAGCCCAATGTTGGCTAAATAGAAAGCATGCATGACTTTGCCATGTGGTATTTCTGTTCCATTATTTTCATGACTTTTAGTGTGGTTCAATGGGAAAGGCTCTGGTTGAGTCTCAGAAACCAAGTTCATAAATCAGTAAGTCAATCAACAAGTCTGGGGAACAATATGTTCTTCTATTTTAATTTCTTTGTGGGAAATGTGTAAATAGATACTGGCAATGAAGCTGGAATATAATGGGTACTTACAAATTAAGGCATCCGATGATTTATCTTTTGTACGTGCAATGTAAAAAGAGGTTAGGTTTTCTGCTCTGGTAAAGTACTATTTTTAAAACAATAAAACATCTTTAGTTTTTAAGGATGAGAATTACTGTCTTCTGACCAGTTTCGAGAAAAGTGAGAAGTTAACACACTGAGAAGATAATATAAAGATTCTCACCAGAACGTTTCTACATGACTGTCCATTAGCAGAGACCTATCAGCAGCACGTAATGCACCACACAACAACACAGCAGCCTGACCTGGGCAGGCATGACACTGGTTACCTCAGGTTTAACCTGTCCCTGCAGTTCCCTTGGTGCAGAACCTCTGCGTGTCTTTGCCCAGGTATTTCCTACTGTAAAACTGGACGACAACAGGCTTACTGGTTTCTCAGCAGTCTCTGGGGTTTAATTGGTTAATGTTTGTACAGAACTGATAAAGGTACTCATAAACCATAAAATGCAAAGGATTTAGCAAAAGAAAGGAAAAAGGTTTTAAATCATTCTGTCCTTATGTCTCTGCTAATGAGTTTTTAGCAGTGTTTGAGCAACTAAAGTGCTGTCTGTACAATTGATCCCAAACAGCTAATTTAAGCCCCCTTACTGAAGTTCTTTTAAACAAAGCAAACAATATGTATTATATGCTGAAAATTTATTATGGAAAGAAACAGGAGTCATTTATAAAGTTACATCATCTATTCCAGGAATATAATGCAGAACTTGTGATTTAGGAAGCCAAACACCAACCCTACATCAAAGAGTCAACTAAATGTTTACTACAAACAGCTGACAAACGGCAATTCATAGCTCAAAAATGTCCACAAAACTGCTCGCCAACCTACTTTAAATAATTTTATTACTTTTTTGCTGTTGTTAAAAAGGGCCATATTTCTGGATGACTTACAAATGGGAGGAAAAAATTATCATTTGAGAAACAAATTGCTTGCAAACAGTAGTCTGTCATGCCCTAAGGGCCTGACTTTTAAGGTGTATTTGGGCAGAGAAACCATAAGTGGACTTTTCAAAAGCTTCTAAATATCTAAATGAGGTACCTATGAATTTTTAAAATCTCATTTCTGCCTGTCCAAATCCTGGCATGTTTAAATGCCTTTAAAAGCTGACCCCATGTTTTTGTAACGTGAAAGGCATTATCTGAAGGCTCATCTCCATTTCAAGAGGCAGCTACTATTACTGCACCACAGTCATGTTCCTCAGATGAGGCCAACAAGAGCAAGCCAACACAACCAAGCAGCACAGCAACACACAGAGTTGTACTGTTTCTGGCTCCTTCTGCCTTTATCATGAGAAGACCATTAGCTTGAGCATTCCTTCTCATCTTCAACCTGTTCTCTGAAATTGCAATCTAGCTTAAGCTTAAACACGGCCTAAATTGTGCAAGAACAGGGATCTGGGGAGGAATGACAAGATAGTATCTCAGACTGGAGTGAGGAAGCTTCAAGTGACAAATTTTAATGAGATACATCTCCAGGCATGATTTAGTATTTGAGTTTCGATCTAAAACATGGAGTCCATTCTTATACTTCTGTAAAGATATATGGAATTCCCAAAAATATAATGCCTTGTGAAGTTCACTGTAGAGTATGCCCTGAGTTCAGTCACAGAAGTAAAGATATAATATTGGATTTTTGAACTTGAAAGAGGTCTTCTCCCTTACAAAAATATGGAGGCCAGATGTGTCAGTGGTTTCTTGAAGAATAGATATAGAAACGCATCACTCAATCCTACAATAAACTGCAGCAGGTAAATTTTTACCTGAAAACAAAGTTGTGAGACAATAAAGGTACAAGTAGTTTAGAAACTTCCCACTTGTACCTCTAAAATAGATGAGCAAAATTATTGGGAGCGGGCTCTAAGTGCTTGCTTGGCTGGGACCAGGGGGAAAAGAGATGTTCTCTAGAAAACAAAATGGTTGTCACTCTCCCTTGGGAATGCAGTGGTCAATTACACTCAAAAGGAAGGTACAGGAAGACAAAATCTAAGAAAATATAAATGAATAAAATACAATAAACAGCATATTCCAGAAAAACCTGTCTGGCCCTGTACTTTGCTGATGATAATACAAAAAAAAAGAAAATATTAATTTAAAACAAATGTCTTTCATGAGTTTACCTATTTTGTGAGTGTTCCAGGTATTTTTCTTGAATATACCTCCCATGTAAAATCCTAGCAGATTTGGAACAAACTTTATATATAGTTTTTTTACATGTATAAAGGTCACAAAACCCACAACACTTAGCAGATTGTGGGTGTTAATATCATCTAAACAGGTGGTAGTCTATTCTCTGTCTCTATTGCAACGACTTAAAAACTCAGAACTAAAATCCCAGCAATAATTAGGACACCTGAATTTAAATTTGAACTTTCCAACCTATATTTGCAGTACTCTGGGAAACATTCCTTTCATTTAATTAACTTTCTGGAGTATTCCTGTAATACAAACACAGCATCAGATGCAAAACTAGATGATGTAGATTATGCTAAAAACAAAGCCGAATTTTTATCATCACAGCACTTGGTCAGCTACTCAGTCACATTTTTTAGCACAACAAAGGCTGGCCTTAGATTTGCACAAACAGGCAGCTGCACAAGGTGTCTCCTTGCACTGAAATTACTTTCTGGCTGCTTTGTCAACAACGTGGCTTCCCCTAGGCGAGTCTTGCTTGCCCTTGAAAGAGTTGCAAGACTCGTTCTGCACCATAAATATGATCAACGGATAGTGGGACAGATTTACTGCGTCGCAGTCCTGTTCTAATCTCTTCCTACAATATCATCAATACCCTCTGTTGCAAAAATTTCCTAGCACAACAACATGAGGCTGGAAATGCTTGTCTTTGCTCTCCTGCGACTGAGTTGATGGCTCTGTGGTATCCTCAATGTGGGAAACCAGGGAATGCTACAGCAAGTGTGAGTGGTATGGGGGTCTCCACACAAGCAAATCAGAAAGGATTCCCTGAGCATCCCCAGCTGCCACTGTGATTTTGTCAAGGCCTTTGGATAACACAGTGACATTGCAGAGGTCTCAGCTTCATGAGAGGAAGAGCCATGTAATGTACAAATCAAAGTACAGTAGTGCAATTGTGTGACAACGGTGGAAGACTTGGAAGGTAGAAAAAAAATCAGAGAATTCTGATTGCCTTGTGCTTCCTGGATTAACTCAGCTATTGTCGCTTCCTGCTCTAAAACTCCTCTTTGACAGTGCACTCCTCGCTCCTCATTTGCAGTAGGAGCTGTTGTGCTGTCTGGAATCAATTAGCATAAAAAGTGCTATTTTTATTAATGTAGTTTCCTTGTTGCAGTTTCTGCTGTGATTGAAGGCTTTCAGAGGTCAACCCAAGCATATCAATGGGAGGGTGTATCAGGTGCTGTAGAAATGCACTGACAAGCCCTTTAACAACTGCTCTTTAAGTTGGGCAGACAGTGAAAGAAATCCAGCATGAAACAGCTTGGAATAGAATACGAGCAGGATGCTCAAGTCTGTAATATCCAACCAAACTCCAGCTGCCTAAACAGAAGTCAAACCTCAAAGATTTCTGCATCATGAATGACATTTGAAGCCAAGATGTTGTATTAAATGGCAAACTTTTACAGATAAACCATTTTTATTGTCTTTTTTTTTCATTTATTGGACTATGCCAGAGTGTGTTTGGATTCTAAATGAAACAAATTTTATTGGCTACCTACTAAAAAATCAAACAAGTTTCAGTGGCATTTTTCATAGGTTTGTTTCCTCATATCCACCTAACCATATTCCTTCTGCAGATCTTCCCTGATGAGGAGGACAACTGGCCAACTCGGTCAGAAATCAAACCATGACCTCTGATGCTGAAAGACTTTCCTTTTGGATAGTCTCTGTGACATATGCTCTGCTGCCAGCAAACTGAGCAATGTTCAAAGGTATTTGCTAAGGGCTTCTTAATATAAGAACTCCAGCAATGTCTCTTATGTAGTATAAAAAGTTCATCCTAATGTCTGTACTGAAGTGAGAGAGGAGTCCTCACAAGAAAAAAAAAATCTAAGAAACAAAAAAGGTTGACTTCTTTTAAGAACACATCATGAAATAGACTTAAAATTAAACTATTCATTTGGTCTGGATGATTTTAAAGGTCATTTCTAACTTATACAATTCTATGATTCTGTAATCTTTCAGCAGTAAATCGAAACAGATAGGTAGACATTTTCCTGGAAAAATGTACAAGAAGAAAAATGAAGTCTGGCAGGATGAGTGGTAACCATAGTTCCGTGTTTGACAACCCTGTGCTTGAGTTTACCTGGTCAGTAGCTGAGACAGAAGCAGCTCTGAAAAGGATATCCAGAAACACAAATATGTAAAACCTTGGCAGACCTAAGCTAATAAACCAAAATGGAAGCTTAAGAAATCATACTACTTCCTTCAGCTTGTTATGTCATAACTATCTAGAAGTAGAGTGAAGTGTAATTTTTTTCTTTATTATCTTATATATGTAATGCAATTTACTATATAGGACAATATTAAGAGATTGATAATACATAGAAGAAAGTCTTTCAGCAAATCTCTGAAGGCCATTCTTTAGCTGTCATCTGCTGTGCGTATTTTTCAATGCTCAGACCTTGCTGTAAGTGAAACCTCTTTAATTTATTTCTGTCTCAATGACCAAGTCTCAGAAAGTGCCAAGACCCTCAATGGCCACTTTATACTGTTTTCAAGCTTGACTTTAACTGATACACATGTAAAAAACCAGTTCAGTAAGGAAACACAATTTTTCCCTTATATTTTGTTTATTTTATATAAAATTGTGTGTGTATTTAACCATCACTTAATGATCTGAGCCCTGATCCCAGTTTTTGGTATTATTCGCAACGCATGGATCATGATAAAAAATATTCTTGCTATATCATATGTCTTAGGAGCAATAATTATAATAAATATAACAAAAACCATAGTAACACAATTGTCAGATAAATGGCTAATTTGTGAATTAATCTTTTGTTAAACCTCACTCTTCTGACTGTCCATTAGTTGACTATGAATGGACTTGAAGTTATAACTGTACATTTGTTCTTAATTACTAACATCTGATCTCTCTAGTCATAATGATTTTATTAACAATGTCTGAATCAAGAAATCAATTTTCTTTTCTTAGGTAAAGTGTTCATTTAACTAAAGTCAGCGTTTAACAAAGGGGAAACACCAACACATTATACAGCAGCTAATTTTTCATAATTACATTAAAGAGTACACCTTCATATGTATGCTTCTAAGTGCTTAAAAAACACCCAAACAATCAGCATTGCATTAAAAGGGTTATATTTGTGATTGCTTCACTTCATCATTTGAATAGTTGCATATCTCAACAGAAAATAACATTAGCATGAAGAACAAGCGTAGATATAAATCACCAAGCGAAGGCATCTCTGTGAATATGAGTGATAAGGGGCCAGCAAATCATGGTTGTCTAATTGCTTCGTTTATATAGATGTCGGTGTTCACAACAAAACATTGGTTGTTGTACTAGAAATGTCCCTGTGAGGACAACTGAAGTCACATGAAAGTGGGTTAATGTATATTCTGAAAGCTGTTGTCAAATGAAAACGTGCCAGTAAGTCGTTTTCAAATTTACTCAAGGATCTAAAAGAAACAGTAGCCCAGACAAACTAAGGAAAAGAAAGAACAGAGCCTGAATGAAGGACACCCTGTAAGACTTTGATTACAAACAAATACCACTGAAGATTATTGCAAATGGATTCAGCAAAAGAGCAGTTGCAGTTCTTCACTAATAATANCACTGAGACTCGAACTCGCGACCTTGGGATTCAGAGACCGGAGTGCTCTGCACTACACCACGGGACTGCCCCAAGTTCTTCACTAAGTAGCTGGCAATGCCTCAGTCTGGGATCAACCTCTAGTTTTCTGATCCATTACAACAGATCTCTCATAGTGCTCCCAGGGCTCCCTGTGCTCCACCTCACCGGCCCCTCACCTCATGTGTAGCTTTATCTGGAGCCTGTCATATGGTCAAGGTGACACTGGAAGCAAGGAACTAAGTATTCCTCTGTGGAAAACCCATATGGAGAAAAGAAGATGATTTATGTTCTTTTTTCTTTTTTCTCTCCAGGCAAAAATTAGATCTGGTACATAAAAAAAATTTATATGAGACATACCCGATGCTTATCTATAAATCAGTTGCAAAGGCATGGCAATTCCATTCACATTCACATTTGGTAATTGCTGGAGATTTCCCTGGAAGAAAATACTATTTCAGAACATGTAGTCCATTTCCAGGTCGAGATCTACTACAGCAAATGTACCCGATAAGTAATGACAAATGTGACTAGAGAAATGACAGACAGCCTGGAAATCTGAGATCCCATAATCCTGAGCTGCTGGTAATCATGTGCCAGAGAGCCCTGCTAAATTTTTTTTCTGGCTCTAGCTTACATTCTATTGATCCATGCAGATAATTTGTGGGCCCTTTCGTTCAGACTCAGATGCAAGATGCAGGTGCCACTATGCCTTGAAGTCCTCAGCCTTCAAAACAGAAGGTCTGTCCCTGCCTTCAGGTGTGCAAATGCAACTTCTTCATTCCTGCAAGTGCAGTTCATGGGGGTTTGCAGCTGGCAAGCAGTACTTCTGCTCCCTTGTTTCTTTAAAAGAGCTGCCACATGTAAGTGCCCTCCCCAGCTCCTGCGAGTTCATCAGCCATAGCCTGGGGTCCATGGGCAGCACTGACAAGCACCCTATGCCTGTCTGATTGTGGGAAAAGAAGTCCCAAAGGTAGTGCGGGTGAGGTAAGAGCATGTAGGCACTGAATATGGCTACATTAGTTCCATACTTCCCATGATCTTATGATCTCAAGCAAGACCCTTGGAGTTCCTTCTCTGCTGTTAGACCAGACTGTAGTATGAGAGCAAAACCAAGCTCTGTTTAGCATTTGATGCTATTTAAATGTTGATTTTCCAGTTCTAGGAATATCCATCAAGGAAAAATACCCCAGTACTAAATAAAGAAAGCAAGCATGACGAAAGGGATTAGTATATGAACACATAAGTAATACACAGGTAGATATTGCATAGTGAAAGAATAAGTTTACATAGTGGCTATCTGTGAGTAGGACCAGCAGAGGTATATGTATAAGAAATACCTTTTTCACTCAGGAATTCTAGCAGTATAGTTTTTACTTGCATGTTCTGCCATGAATGGAATACACACATACTTATTTTTAGTAGCACTTGGCTTAATAATAGTGATACGCAGAGATTTGGTGCATAACATTTTACAATAAGTTGCCATATAATTTGAAAATAATGTGATGCCTTCTGCTTCTTGTGCAGTGAGCCTGCTCGTGCTTTGAGAACAGTTGGGAAAATTGTTTCTGCGCACAGTATTTTACTATCTGTCCCCTACAGCTTCTGAAATCAACACGTGGTTTTCCATGCAACATCGTCTTACTTGCAAGACTGACCACAGTAAAAGGTACCTTATTTTTGTTTTAATCTTTTAGGTATCCCAGGCCTCAGTGGCTGACGACAACAGAGCCTTTGTACTGATCTTTAGGCACTGGCCCCAGAATTGCAATTACTTCAGAAAGATTGCAAAGAAAAGGAGGAAAGTGAAGACATGTCAAGGAAATAAGATGTGGATTTGAATCCTACATCTCAATGGCAAAGTAAGACCAGATTCCACCATGTCACAACAGGAGTCTATCGGCGGCATTTTTGTTCACCCTAAAATCCTCTGTGAGATTCCCTCTAAAACAGTTGCACCCAGTTTCCTCCAAACACCATTATTTCACATAGAAGTGATTAAGGGAAACATAAGGTACTTTATTGCCTCAAAGGCTTGGACTGTTCCATTTAAAGTAAGTAGAAAGGTTCCTGGTGCCTTTGGTCGCATCCAGTTGGATCCCAGGTGAGCTCTCTCCCCTTCTGCTGTTGCTTCTAGTGACTCTTCCTTGTTACTGCTATTATGCCTTGAATAGAGGAGAAAAAGTGAACATTTCCCATCATGTTATCAGTTACAAAATGAAAAGCAAAAGCTGAACCTGTGAAATGCACTCTTAACAGAACACAGGAAAAATGTGACCATTGAAAATTGTATTTAATGACCTATGTCATAATGTCACACATGTGCACTACCGGCAGCAAAGGAAGGGATGTCTAAATGATTTCATGAAGAAATCTCCCCACAACTCATTGCCAGGAGGCAATTTGAATTCAGTCTCTATCATTTAAACTTGGCACCATAATATCAGTAAGTAAAAGCTGACCTGCTGCACTGAGACATGTTACACTTCTTAAATATCATTTGCCACATAGCACGTGTCCAAACTGACACATGCACAAGCCCAGGTTTCCTGGGTCCCAGTCCTTCCCTAGCCAAACTGGCATGACTTCTCCCCACTTCCTGTGGCTGGTTTTCCTCCTCCAATAAACAAGGAACTGAGGAAGGGAGCACTGATCCTCCAAAATGCGGGTGGCATCAGGATACACAACTTGATCCGTGATCTCGGAAGTACTTCCAGGTGCTGCATACTAAACATACCCAAAGAGTGCTCTGGCAGAAAGCCTAGATCTCATGGTATGGAAAAACTGTAATAAGCTGTTGACGATGCATATATGGAGATTGCATATACAAAATTTTCTAAAACTTCTTTAACTCAGCTTCTTCCAGAGCATTGGACACCCCACATGTTTTTTCTTAATTGTTCCCTCCAAACAAATCATTGTTAAACCCATACATATTTTGCATGCATCTTCATAGGGGAGGAGTAGAACAAGCCCATACACAGCATTTTCAGGTTGAAAGCATCTAACAAGCATCAACTAATTATGTTATTTAGAATAAAAAGAAGAGGGACTCATCTGCATAGCTATAGACAAGCTAGTTACCCTTGTCTCCCTTTCATCAAATGGCATCTAGGCAATATAGACAAGAGTCTGGGGCACTATTCATCTCATATTAAAGCAGCCACCTAAAGTAGATCAGATGTGTGTAACCTAAAAACACCTTTTTCTCTCTGCTGACTATAGGGTAAGTCTACTCTGGCTACCTTAACTATAGGAAAATTTAGATGCCCAAGCCTGACTGGGAATAACTTCATCTCCTGTGTCAATAATATTCAGCTCAATTACATCCAATGCCAAAAGCAACCATTTCAATAATTTAAATTGACTGAAGAATGAATAAGAAAATTCGGACGTACAAGAGAATATATTCCAATAAGTATTTGCAAGCAATATGCTCCTCCTGTTAAATTCAGCAGAGAGATTGAATGTTTGTTGTTCTTACTGTGATTCTGAGTTTCTAAAAGATCTGTTTGCTCAAGTCTGCAGGGATTTTGTTTCATGTTACAAATGATAACTGTAGTTTCTTCACTCCAAAATGCTGATAACATTATCTATTTTCACTGTCCATGAAAGGCAATCTGTTTGACAGCAATCTGGCGGTCAAAACTGATCATCCCTACATACTTTCAAATTATATCATCATCATTAGCAAATTTTTGTGCTATTTAAATATCCTGTATATCTGCTTCTTCCACAAGAAATCGTGTTCATTTGTTATGAAGGAAAAAAAAACCCTTACAAAGAGGAGTCATGAAGAAGCAGCTGACATGTAAGTTAGTCATACTTCCTTGTGGCTTTTCTCCTAAAGACATACATGGACAATCTGCTCATAAAAAACCCAGGCACACTGCTAAGAGTGAATGCACAAAGCATATAGTTTTTAAACTTTCGGCCAAACTTCTCAAAGTTTTCAGGTAACAAATATAATGGGTTAAATATTAATGGTTCAACAATAAAGAAAAAACAACCAACAATAGAAAGCCAGTGTCACATAACAATTTGGTAGCAGATGATTCAATGAAGCCTCTGAGTGAGGGTTGTAGTCAATGCCACAATAGCAGCACTATTAGCCATATGGAAATCTAAGATTTGGAAGGATGGTTGCAAGTACAAACCCACCCCCTCATCTCCTGCATCCTAAGGGAAAAGGGCAGCAAAGCATCTCAATTTCAAATCTTACCCACTTTTAAAGAATATATAATTTTTTTAGTCTTTCTGTGTGAGAGTACAGCATTCACACAGTGAGCCCTCCGCTCCCCAGGAGCATGGAAGAAAGAGTGACTCATGACTCAGGATGATGACGTTGCCTTGGCAATGGTGGAGGCTCCCACAGTGAAGCTCAGAGGTGATCCATGGTCCTTTAATACAATTTAGGGCAACCACAAGATGTCTTCAACTACACAGAGAAGGAGTCTTATGAAGTAGCAATGAGCTACTTAGTTGAGTAAGAGCAATGAACTCTCTATACTGAAAGAATGGAGAGCCCTAAGACTTCCAGCTCCAGTCTATCATAAAATCCCTCCACAAGGAGACAATTGGCTGGGCTGAGCTCTGTGTGTTGTTGTTTACATACAGCCATAGATAGACAGATACATAAACAGTGCAAGCAAATATTTTCAATCACACAATGCATTTGTCCTTATATAGCAGCTTACTTCCAAGCTTTTTTCTAATAGGATTACAAATGAGAAAGAAAAAAGAAGTGTGATCTTCAAGGAGAAATAAGTTTGGCAGCAAGAAGAAAAGGAGATGAGTAATACTTCTGTTTCTGCTTTTCAGAAGGTTTTATTTGAAAGCCCTGTTATGCCCAAAGTGTTGACTCACCCATGACACTTTTCAGCATCTACACTTACCCTAAAGCAGAGTGACCTTCGGTATGGCAAAGTAAAATGGGGTTGCACTGGGAAGAAGTGAGGGGTTCATATAATTTGTGCATGGGAGTACAGTTTGAGGAGTTTTATAGCAAATCTGCTCATTTTACAAGTTAAAAAAATAAAAAGGAAAAGAGAAAATTTGCATTCAACTCTTCTCCTGGCAAACCTAAGTTAAAACATGAAAGTCAAAATAGGTTTATTTTTTTTCTGCACATTGCTGCTGGAACCAAGGAGCCTGAGAGACAGGTTGTCCTTGAACAGCCCTACACTGCAGTGTACACTTCCAGTGACCTCTGAGCTCCCTGACTGCCACCTGTGGGTGTGCACAGGTGGGAGCAGCTGCACTTTGGAGTGACTGATGGGGAGCTACACTGCTGACAGTGACCCAGGAGGAACGGGATGTGGCTCAGTCCCTTGGTCTGTATTACTCATCAGGTGTAGTAAGTTTAAAGATCAGTAAAACTATTTCTGCAGCTCAGGTCAGCAGATGTAACTCTGAATGTATACAGCAAAACCAGGGAAGGTCCTGTCATTTGCATAGTCCCTTTTCAAAGTAGAGCTATACCATTCAAAGTCACTTGTTTCTTACTCACATGAACAGACTTCTCTCTTCTCCCACTCCTCCTTTCTGCATACTAAATCCAAGTCCTTTCCGTGGACTGTAAGTAAAATGGCACCTTCCATTGAGACAAAGTGATTAGAATGGTTCAGAAAAGGGACAGCTATTTCTAAGAACGTCTCTGAAATTTTATTTTCAATTATTTTGGTATACCATTCATAATTTTTCTCAGTATTCTTTGTTCTTGATAATACTTTGTTATTTGCTGCAATTATTTGCACTGAATTCACTGAAGGGAGTTGAATGTTGAAATGTTTTCAGGTGTTTCAAGCCAAATAGAAACTGACAACTCTGAGATTAGAAGTTTTCTTGATAAGAAAAATTCAGAGCCCAAAATTGTGGCTACAAGATCATATGAGTAATTTGACTGAATATTTCTAAATATTTTGAAAGATCTGAGTATTTTGAACGTTTTCTTGAACACAAAACACAGTACTGGAAATGTATCTAAATAACAGAAAATCAGAAATACAATAGTTACATATTTGTTTTACTTGTCCTATCAAGATTAAAGAACATTATGACTTCAGTGATCATCCATAAAACACAAATAACAAATAATCAAAGGAATGATATCATGACTTGCAAGTGCTAATAGACTACTTAAGAAAAAGTTACTGTATCTGTAGAAAACAAAAATAGTCCTGATAACAATTTGCCAACCAAAAAGGGAACAAAAAAACCAAAGAATGAGATCAAAAATCAATACCTATATGAGATCGAATGTCAAGACAGCATATATGAAAATGAGAGAATGGGAGGATATCAGCTCTAGATTCAGGCTCCCAGGATCATGTATGTAGTAGCTGCAATTATATCATGTCAGCTGGATCTTACAACAGCTCGAATGATTGAGACTGAATCAATAACCACAAATACCAATTTATTACCCAAATCTGTGAGAAAACATCTAACCTCCTCAACAGAAACATAACCACATTTTGTAATCCATTCTGACAGTAGAATTATAATTAATTCTCCAAATGCAGATTTAAGGGTGGTAAAACACATATATATAGATCTACAGATATATGAAAGGCACTAAGAAAAGAAAATATGTTCACGCAGCACAACTAACCACTAGCAATAAAAGTCTCTGAGGAGCTGTGTGTAAATCTCCTCTTTACTGGAAGTCTAAAACAAGAGGAAAGAGAGGAGGAGTGCATTACATTCTTTTTCGCATCCTCTCCCAGAACACCTGGCAGTGACAACAGGGGCTCAGAGATGAGCAGGACAAAAGGTGAGACATCCACACGATGTTCAGCCTTAACTCTGGCATCACGTGGCACTATGCAAAACACCTGTTCTGAATCTCAGGATAGCAGCGCATAGGAAAGTTATTAGGATCAAATATCTTCAAATTATTTCTAGGGAAGTCACCAGCAACCTGGGTGGTTGATTTTTGGATGTACAACTACACTGTAGATCATGATGTCTCTGAATCATCATCATCATGGCTCGACTTCGTGAATGAACATTTGGGAAGGCTCTCCCCACGTGGGTGTGCCCTTCCAGCCTGCAAAGTGGATTTTTTAGGTGAGGCACAGCGTGCACAGAACTGGCCCCACCGTTTAACTCCTGAGGTTCATCTGCCACAGCCAAGTGAGCTTGGACAGTGACACTGAAGTCCTCAGGACTAGAACCTCCAGCCCCCAGTATAACCAGGAGGTCTCCCCTCCAAGTATTAACCAGGGCTGACCCTGCTTAGCTTCCAAGATCTGACGGAATCGGGCATCAGGGTGGCTGACCCTGCTTAGCTTCCAAGATCTGATGGGATTGGGCGTCAGGGTGGCATTTAACTGCCAAAACTTGCTAACCTGCATGAGATCAAATGTGCTTTTTCTGAGTAGCTTTCACTGTAGTGCAAGCTACAGTTTCTATTTAGAGGTGAAACTAGTATTGGGGAAAATGCAAGCTTTCCTCCAATTTCCTTTTCCATGACCACACTGGTCCTCCAATTAAGATGTTGGTGAATAGCAGATATGCATCTCCCTGCTCTAGCAGATTGATACCTGGGCGAGGGAGTCTAGCCAGACAATTGAAGACAGACTTAATAATGAAATTATGTCTATTTAAATCAGCCCTTCTCCACCAAATTAGACAAGAAGCCTCAGTTTTGACAGGAAAAATGAATGTCAGTCATGCACAAGAAATAATACCATGTATTACAGTACCCTCTAGTGACTCCTACCATAGCTGGATTTCATCTAATATTCAGCACACCCCAGGATAGATCCCATCATGGCAGAAGTGCAAGTCCCACAGTGTTCCAGGGCCACCCTGGAATGTAGAGAAATCATTCTCCAGCTTTCTTCCTTAGCTAGAGTAACACTGAGTGTTGAGTGCTCATTCATTTTCATTTACTTCAGGGTTCGACTTTCTTAATTCCAAATAACCAGCTTTTAAAATCTATGTGAGCTAGCAGCTAGACACTCACTATTCTTTGATCTCACAGTATGAGCTTCCTACACAGCAGGAAGACAATATTTTTTCATGTCAAAATCCAGTCATATCTCAGAAGGAAACAAAAATAAGCTTTTTCTTCTCTGCCCTAGTTTTCATCACAAAACCTTTGGCCCTTGTTGCTTTCATAAGATCTTTCCTCCCTATCTGACACATGAACTGTGGGAAATCTTTCCCAAGTGTGATTAAGCCCTTCCCATCAACCCATTCCAAAAGCTACTTTGGATTCAGTGTCCCTCAATTCAAACACTCCCTTCCCCTCCCGTGGGCTTAAACTCAAGAGCTGGCAAAAAATATTATTATCACCTGAATGGCCTGGCCTTGAAAGGTCATCTTCAAAGGTATTGTAACTCCGTTCTTGACTGGTGCTCTATAAAGCAGACTGTAAAGAAAAGGAAACTTCAGCTAGCTTTGTGCCTGATTTCCTTACTTTTTAACCACATTTCTTTGTTATTCCAGTTACTTGAAAATAGTCAAAGAAATTTCCTGACTTAGATCACAGGTAACACAAAGAGATTGGTATTAGCAAAGTGAAAGGGTATAATATCTGTAGGGTTCCATATGTGCTATATATTTTCAATAGTTGCAAACTCTACCTGTAACGAGATCTAACTGCTTTTCTCTTCAAAGTTACAGACCTAATGCTTTGAAATAGTCATCTTTTAGCTAATGGACCTTAAAGCCAGTCACAGTTTAGGCAAGAATGTTTTGAGAGATGAGAGTGAAGAATAGTTTTGGGCAGAGAGTTTCAGGATTTCTTCAGAAACTTTACATCTCATGGCTGAACAGTTGTTAGTGCAGGCGTAGCTGGAAAAATGTGCCGAGCAGGCTGTTGGAGAAGCATAAATGCTTCTTGAATGGATTTATGGACGGATACCTGAGCAGTCAGCACTACATGATGTGGTATTGAGTTATTTTAATCCTTTACTCTGTCCATTTCTGCCTTTGGTCCCATTCCCAGAGTGGCTGAGTCACTTTTCTGAACTTATGTCAGAGAAAGGCAGTGACTGGGAAGGGAGCAGGATGCCAACATTTGAACCCTGAGCTGAGTCTGCCGATGTTACGTCCCCACCATTCTCGGAACTTTCAGGGAAAGCTGTGTCTGGTCTGTTTTACTTAACACAGCAAGCCACTCCACAAACAGCTCCACACATCATACTCCAGAGCACAGACACGGCATCTCCAAAGTCTCCAAGTCCCCAGATATCAGCTGCAGAAACTTTTCCGAATTTGGGCTTCAGGATGAGCAGAGAGCACCATGACAAGCAGCTCTCAACCTGGATACTGGGCAAATTGAGTAGTCAAATAAATCACTGTAATTCAGCCTAGCAATTCAAAATACCACACACTCCCGATTCTCTGGCAAGCTACATCATGTAGGATACGATATATTTTTTCAGCAGTTTCAAACTGCCAAAAATTTGGTATTATTTCTCAAACAGGAAATAAATTAATGAAGGATATGAGAGGTAAATGAAAACATGTCATAGAATAAAAACATAGTTCAAACGCTCTTAATAAATTAAAAGTTACAAAAAGCAATTTACAGAGTGTTTTATGTATGTCACTATGATGAGGTTTTATTGGTGTGATATCATAATTTGGCTGTCTCGGATCCCTCTCTTGGCAGCAATAGCTCCAAAGACATTATGTGCTGATCATGCCAGCTCAGAAAGCTGAATGCCAGAGGTCTGCTTTATTTGGGCAGTAATCAACAGGACTTGTAGGTTTACCTAAGAACTTCCACATCAATTCTCACAGCACCAGATCATTGGGTCTTTCTTGTTTGACTGAAGTAATTGATTTTGTGCAGAGAAACTAAGTAAAGTTGTCAGAATTTGCTGCCTGAATCGCATGTTTTCAGTTGTTTTCCAAATTTCCCCTGGAATTATCTCTGTTTACAAATGTATCCAGATTTTACTTTGAACTTTCTCCCTTCTTCCTGCCCTTAAAGATAAATGAATTCCTAAACATGTTTGTACTTGCAAATTCATAAATTTATACACTTCATGCCACTTTAATCCCTATTAAACTAATTTGAAGTCATGTCAGGCCAGCTATCCACAGTAAAATGGATTAGAAAAACCAGTTGATCAGATATAGAAAGGACTCCAGGCATTTTTTCTGTCTAGCCTCCATGAATGTAACGTACTATTTTCATACAAATAATTTTGTTCTCTTTAATTCCTTTGTGATTAAGCTAATTCACAAATAACACTGGTTCTTAGAGAATCATTAGTGTAAAGCAGAGCAGACAATGTTTTTAATTAGGGCTTTTCATACCTCCTCTATCCATTCGGTAATAAAATTACTTCTGTATTAATTGATTAGCTATTTTAATTTACACAGCAATAAGTGCTGATATATAGTGGCCATAAAACATCTCTGTTAAATGATTTTTGAACTACAACTGATCCTTATTTTTTGAAGAAGTGGAAGATGTTGTGTTTAAAGCTTTCTGATGTATGTACTGTAGCTCCTGACAATCATTCTCATCAAAATATAACAGACATATACGTGAATTTTAAGGAACCTAACAGTATTTAAACTTTCTTTTTATTTCTTCAGCAGATTTTCATATTGCTAAAGGAATATATAGGTTCTCTGGGTATCTTATAATTATGAATAAGACTTTGGTGTAAAAAGAGAGTCTTTGATTGCAAAAAAAAAAAGCTCATCTATTGAAAGCTAAGACAAATTTTGTGTTCTCAATTTTATTTATACTTCTGTTAGTTTTTGACACAAAAAAATAAATTTAAATGCTTCAACTTACTAAAGTGAATTGTCACTTTAAATGGTTGTGGGAAAACCAGTTTCTCTTGCGTTTTTAAAATAGAACAAATCCACATTTGGAATAATGGATTAACATTATTAGATCATACACAAAATTTCTATTCAGGTGGCTATGTCAACATGGATTTATGATTAAAGTATTTCTAAAGTTTTGCTTTCCACATTTCATTTTGAGAACAATGTTCTGCCTTCTCAGGTATGTTAACTTCATACTGAAGGATAGAGATGAAAAGGGGGTTCAGGCTGATTCATTACAAATGACCTCACTCAAATGGCTGCGTGGACTGCTCAGTGAACACAAGAGTGTTGATGCAAATATTAAAAATCAAGATCTGCTCACTGTGCCTTTCCTCTGGGGAAGGAAAACTGCTGGCCACATTGCCACATGCATGTCCTTTTGCAGCAAGGCAGCTGACTGATGCAGGGCATTCCATGCCCACCTCCAGTCACTTATCCCTGTCCCTGGGGATTGCTTCTCCCTCCAGCAGGAACGGGGCTTTCATACACACTTTGCTTCCACTGTAACGTCATGATACGGTTGGAATATTAGTGGACAACACTCTGTTGTTCTCCTCAGTAGCTGGAAGTTTTGACACGTGGTACTGGCATGCATAAAATTATCTGATCCTCTCTTAGATTTGTGAGCAAGGTGGAAATTGGAAGAATTGATGAGTTCTCATCTCAAATTGCTGATGTACCCTTCATTGCTGTGCCTTCAGGCCATACATTGGACCAAAAACGGAAAAGCTGAGTGAAAGTGAAAACAAAAATTAAATCTCTCAAAAGAAGTTTAAAGCAAAGGGTTGGATATTCTCAAAAAAGACAAATTTTAAGCTTAGACTTGCAGCCTGTGTAATCGAGTTTACCAGATTTTATAATAGCTGTTAATGTTAGCAGTCACTTCTGAATGTTTCTCCAGCAACACAAAAGCACAAGTAACTAAGAAAATACAAGGATTAATGAAATAACGTCCAGTGGTATCTCCCATCCCAAGGTAAAGCACAGGGTGGAATGGTTAACATCTGGGGGAGAAGAATGACAATTGTAAATGTACAATTCCATTATCTCTTCCTTATCAATTGATGAAGCATCAATCATTTAGAAATTTCTGAAGCCAGGTATATGTTTCCAGTTGAACTTATTTAGTTTATTTGTTGCTCAAAAACAAGGCTAGAAAACAAAATACATTTTTCCCTGACTAAAAAGAACCTCATTGAGGCATTTATTTTTACAAGTTACAGCACTCTGACACAAAAAAAATCATTAAGTGAATGTCACCCATTCTGCTCATCGAATGAGGCCAACATCCTCTGGGAAGAAAGAAGGGAAAATAACACACAATCATGTGGTCACAGGCTGCATATTTGGGACATTTTGCAACTCTGAAATATTTGATTTTTGAAGATTTACCAATCCCTTAAGTCATTTTTTTGCATACCATGTTTATAACTCTGTCCGCCCTTTTCCTTTCCCACACCTTTTGCCTCTCAGAGCTGTTGCTTTGCATCTGCCACAGGACTGAAATCTTTCAGGGTAGGAAATATATCTGTGGACAAATTGGGATGACAACCAGCATACAAACAGTATCACAAATAAAAGAAGACCAACCTCAGTCACCATTTTAAGCCATAAAACAGCATTTTAAGAAAGAGGAATCCATTGCATCTAGGAAGACTATATTAGGCACATACCAAGTATAGAATATGCTGAGAATATGCCTAGTTACTGTCAAGGTGAGCCTTGCATTGAGCCTTCAGGAAAGTTTTAACCCAAACAATGATAATCAACAGAGATAGTGACAAATGGAAAGGAAGTGGGGAAGAATAGTGACATTTGGTGCTGAACCATATGTGCGTGGTTTGAAAGACATGACTGAATTGTTTTTGGTGCTCTATTATTCTGACATTTAGAATGAGGCAAGTTTCCATTTCCATTAATGTACTGCCAACTCAAAGGGGAACTGTCGCAAATTTGAGACTAAAGAAAGCTGTTCCTCAAACTTCTCTTGAGCATAATCAATGCCCTCGCTAAGCAACAGAGTAGTGTCACAGTGTAGACTCTAAGTGATTATTATGTTTTCTGCTTGTCGAATACAAGAGCGTGCTTTATACCTTACAGTGATATGGCATAAGCTGCTTTGACAAAAGACCATGAATTTATATATGAATGGAGAATAAGCAGTGCAAAGGAGCTCTGTTGACCAAGATTTTCTGATGGCTAATATGGCAAGATGCAAGCAAGGTGATCCAGGCTTAGGTGAAGGATGTTCAGGTGAAAGAATCCAAAGGCCTGAAATCTTACAAATTGTAGCTAAAACCAAAAACCGTTTGGAGGAAAAGTACAATGATCATTTGTTTCCTTTATTGCTTTTTAAAGTAACTGCTTATCTTTCCCAAAAGATGAAAAATAAAGAGGGAAAGGGAGAAGAGAGAGAGAAAGAAGGGAGAAACTGAAGGTAGCACCAGGTGATCCAGGATTAGTGAGGAGGGTCTGGACTCATGGATTTGTCAATCTTTGAAATAGGTCCTGTAAGCTGAAACTTCCATCTGGAAGCAGCTGTTTAGCAGCTTTACAAACAACATGAATTCGAAGGACTCTCCTGACCTTACATGATGACAGATGAGCACAATGTTAGCGACTTTACTCAAGAGATCAAAGCCAAAGGAATGATTTTTCCCGAAATCATCTATGCAAGTTTTCCTTCCTAAAGAATGTTTCCTACTTGTGACTGCTTAATCTCTGAAACTTTGGTGGTAGTGGCTCAATTTCATTTTCTGTAGGAGGCAGTGACTCTTCTTAAGTAATGGAAAAAGATCAGACTGTCAGCTCATTGCCATACTGATCTCATGTAGAGTTTTTATTATTTGTTTGGCAGGTGTTTTAGTTCTTTTATTTTAATCTGGCAGCAGTTAGAGAAAGTCTCCAGGTGAGGAACATCAGTTTTATGCAGCAGACATGAAGATCAGAGTTTGCCATTTTACCTAAGAACAACAAGAAGAGCAAATGCACCAAACTCTCCTATTACCACACAGGAGTGTTGAATCACAACCCTGGACTGATTCCCCTTCCCAGCTCCTCTTTCCAACTCATTCCTGGAACTGTCCCTGAACCCCTCAGAAATTAATTTCTTTGCTTGCTTCACAAATTCCCTTATGGGAATAAGGGGTTTAGAGAGCCATGTTGCCATCCTGTGCATTTTTTCTTTTTCGGTTGGACCCAGTTTCTCATTTTTTATCAACTTGAATTTGGAGCCCTTGTGGTAGTTTTCCATTCTGCTTGCATTAAAATAAATAAATAAATAAGGAAATAGTGAACCCACTATGTATATGCCTTAATTTTACATAAATTAATTTATTACTAGAGGAGGTGCCAGGACTGGCAGTAATGGCATCTGAAGCTCTTCATTCACCCACAGAGCAAGCAATATGAAGATCAAATGCTCTGTAATAATGAAGTGCAAGCTCCCCCTACACACCTCTCCATTTGGTCTCAGTGTTGGACCAAATGGAAGAAACAGATCATACCATGAATGAGAGCTAAGAATAACCAGTAGAAATGTCAAGAGGCACAGTTTGAGTATAAATCACATAATTTACCTTACAAGGAAGCAGAGAACCATAGAATGGGTTGGGTTGGAAGGAACCTTAAAAATCATCTAGTTTCAACTGCCTGCTATGGGCAGGGACACCTTCCACTAGTCCAAGTTGCTCAAAACCTCATCCAGCCTGGCCTTGAACACTTTTGGGGATAGGGAATCCACAACTTTTCTGGGCAACCTGTGCCAGTTCCTCACCACCCTCACAGTAAAGAATTTGTTCCTAATATCTAATCTAACCCCACCTACTTTCAGTTTAAAGTCATTCCCCTTTGTCCTATCACTACCTGCCGTTGTAAAATGTCCCTCTCCAGCTCTCCTTTAGCCCCCTTTAGCTACTGAAAGGTGCTGTAAGTTCTCTCTGGAGCCTTGCTTCTCCGCTGAAATTGACAGGAAGCTCAACATGAGCCAACAGTGTGCCCAGGTGGCCAAGAAGGCCAATGGGATCCTGGCCTGGATCAAAAATAGCGTG
>VWZD01013483.1:1426627-1571151 GCA_013396695.1 Sakesphorus luctuosus | reverse complement strand
CAGAGAGAGTAATCAGGCATTGGAATGGGCTGCCCAGAGAGGTGGTGGATTCACTATCCCTGGAGATTTTTAAACTGAGATTGGCCGTGGCACTGAGTGCCATGATCTGGTAAAGGGACTGGAGTTGGGCCAAGGGTTGGACTTGATGACCTCAGAGGTCTTTTCCAACCCAATTGATTCTATGATTTCTGGAATTGCTGGAGATTTGTGAACTGAACAATGAATTTAACTCTATAGAAAACACAAATAAGGACTAAACAATCTCATGTGAGATGGGAGAATAAATAACACCTAGAAAGAAGGAAAAAAATGAACAAAGACATAAACAAAGACAGACAATCTAGTGGTCTGTCTGCAACGATCGCTGACAAAATAATACCTCAGATAACAACATCTTCTGTGGAAGGAAGCTGAATCTTCTGTGCCATTTGACATAAGAAGTCGAGAAACCATCCTCTGGAGCAGTTTCTCATAGTTACCATTCTGCTCTGCATTTCGCTTGCTGCCATTTGGTCCACAGAAACCACCCACTGAACATTTGCCTTTGAAGTGCACTACCTTCTCCTGTATAGCATGAGTGACTTCTTGGGTCTCTCTCAATTCACCACAGACAGCTTCCAAAACCTCCAAGTTGTGAGCTACTTCTTTCATTTTTTGTGGAATTGCTGCAACATCTTATGCTCAAAGCAGCAACCTTAGAAGGAAAGAACTTCTGGCTTGGGTTACCCAAGCAAGACCAGACCAGACCAAGAGTGAACAAGGTGGTCATGGATAATTGCTCAGAATATGCCTAATCTCTATTCAATGCATTGCACAGCTGCAGACACTCACTACCCCACATTTTATTTAAAATTTTTTATTTTTTCATTTATTTTATTCATTATGTACAGAACAGTGGAGAATTAAGCAGGCTTACTACTCAGTGTATCTCAGTACAATGTTTGATTCTCTGAAGGTTTTCTCAGTCACATAAGACCATTCGTCTCTCTGTACGAAGGTTACTGTATTTTATATTCAATATTTCTATTATTAATCTCCCAGTCAAACAGTTTTCTTGCATCTGCCTCACAGCTTTTATTTCATTATTTGATAAGTCACTCATAAATTCTTTGCATTTTGTTTATGTTTACTTTCTAACATAAAAATGCTTGTTACTGAAGTCAGAGCTAATAAAGATCAGAGATTCCACATGAAAAAAATTATAGGCATGTATTGCTGCCATTCTTAGGAACATAGCTGCTAAATAGTTATTTATCGGATTCTAGTGGAAGTTGAGTTTTATTTTTTAAAAGAAAGTCCTTTCTGCCCATGCCTGTTGTCTGGGTTTTCATTTGAGAGAGCTTGCAGACCACGCTAACTTCAATATAGTTTGGATGTATTCATGGCACTGAATATTCATACAGCGTATGATACAGACACTGAACCCAATTTAGTAAATGAATACTTGTAATTTCACCAAAGCCCCTCTGAGAGATTATTATGCAGATTTATGAAGGAATATTGGTGAAGCAATTCTTGGCTGTGTTTTCAGTCACTGAGGACTTAAAGTATGTAAACCTAAAATAATTTTAGACTTATTTACTGTCATTGCTTTCATCTTCTGAACCTTTCTGACATTATTTCTTTCACTGGTTTGTATCCAGAATCCCCTCTGCTATCCTTGCCCTTGAGCAAAGAGCCAGTGTCAGAACACCTACAAGTGTTGCCAAGTTACTCCCAACAATATCCTTGCTGCCATAATGCCAGCAATCTGTTCTAATCCTGCTGCTGCAAAATTACATTACAGGCAGAGGGTTTATGGACATGGTCATGTGGGCTGGTATCGCTCACCTGGAAATACAGAGAGCAACACACAACCAGATTGTAAGCAGACTTACACACCTCTTATGTTTGAGAAAGATTGCATCCCTATTTTGGGACCATTGGTCTCATAAAAGAAGGAATAACCAGGCTGAGGAAAGATGGAGATACTTAACCCGATAGTGTAATACAGTTCTTTAAAATTCAGCAAGTGTGCTGTAAGTTGTTCTCTGTGTTACTGATTTTATGTGCAGTATCTTTTTTAGTGACACTGACCTGTGTATTTTTGCAGGAGCCTCCCATACCCACCATAGCACCTTCAACTTCATCCCTCTGTGTGTCAAAGAAAATTGATTGCTACTTGCTGAATGTCACTTAAAATAACACTCCACTCTCTGACATTGCTACAGAAAATAATAATTAAAAAAATTAGATCATTATCCCTCTCTCTAGTCAATGCTACCTCTCCTGCCCCACTCATTAAGGGAATTAGTCACCACTGGACTATCAGAGTTTGCTGATGGGCATAGAGCCAGATCCTGAATCCTTATTCACATTGCGTCATTTGGTCCTCAGCAGTTGGAGCCCTACCTCACAAAAGATGAGATAAAACACGGGTGAAGTCTTTGAGATGTGTCCTACAGGCTTCAGAAGGCTACAGCAACAGTTAAATTTTAGCATACTGTAAATACCACGGTTCTTCTCAGTTCCATCTCTTGGTATACAGTATAGTAACATATGCTACATGGAAGTGAATTGTAAAGGCCAACTTCTGCTCTTGGATTCAGATCTCCCTGACTTCAGTGAGACTGAAAAGCAAGGGAGCCTGGTGACACCTGCAAGCAGCAAGTAACCATGGCAAAGTCTCCATGGGGGAGTTGAGGAAAGGATCAGCAGAGAATTCCTGAAGGTTTCTCATGCCTCACGTAAATTGTCACCCTGTGGCTCTTTTCGGCCACGTTTTGTGTGGTTAACGTGCACATGCACATCTTGAACTCCTTTTACAAGTGAATAGGCATTAGAGTAAGGCAAGTGAAGCCTATGAGTCCAAAAGCTAGAAAATCCGTGTGTCAGAGAGACATATCAATGAAAGAAGAGAACTGGAGATAGACAATGATGGGAAATGCATCCTTTTTTTCTTCCCTTTTTTTTTTTTAAGTAAACAATAGTTTACAAACTTCTTTCAAAATATTTTTCTGTTTCATCCTTCTCCAATTTTTTCTTTGCATTTTTTTTCTGGATTCTTTCTCTGTCTTATTTTCTTCATTCCCTGATCCTCTGTCTTTTTCTCCTTGCTCCTCTCTGCTTGATTGACTGTCAAGTTAGATATGGAAAGATGGAACTATCTTCGAAAATGTCAAAGTCTAACTGCGAAAAGGCACATATTTGCACACTTTACAGGAAACATGTTCAACTCTACACAGATAGAATGCAATATAGCGAGATACAGAAAAGGAATTAAAGAAATCCTCCTCCTTTCTATATTGCAATCACTAAACTATCACTAACACTAGTAAAGCATGAGATGATTGAAACTTAAGGATGGGTCCAACCACTCAGCACTATGTGAATGAAAGTAACGAAATTCAAGTCACAATTTTTGGAGAGTGAGTCATGACTGCAATTAACTCAACTAGACCAATAAATAGCACATGACCTAAGGAAGATTTTCTCCTTGTCAGAAAAGTTTTCTGTTGTTGCCCCACTTCAATAGTACCAATATGCATCACAAAGGTTGGAAGGTTTGAGAGGAGCTTTTCCAAGGTGCTGCTGGGCATTTATTGTCTTTAAACAGAATCAATCAAAAAAATTGTGAATGGCTAATAAAGGGCACCACATTTAACATCCTAATGCCAAGAAGTGACAATGTTGTTCCCAAAAAACCCCAATCTTCTCTCAGGAGCCCTTTCCAAAGCTCATCCCAAATACAAAACCAAGGCTTGCAACATCTAAAAGTGGAACCAACTGTGCCTGACTCACAATCAACTTGGCTTGAGGATCTTTATTTAAGGGTGTTATTAGAAAGAGTTTGAGGTGGTTCTTTCAGATAGTCTGTTTATTAATCTTTTACTTATAGTAAAGGTCATGCATTACAGGTGTCAACCTTTTAACTCCCAGTACAACTTGCTTTTCTTCAGCTCTTCCAAAGCACTGAGGATATTTTTGAAAATTTCTTCTACTCCTCTAGAAAGTTGCAGAAGAAAGTATGAAGCTTACATACTAGCTGAAAATTTGAAGAAATACTAATTCTTACATGACATTATTCTTGGTTCACACCACCAAGTTACCCTGGAGTCAGGACAGTCCACACAGTCATAAACTATGGCTTAGCTCCCTCTATCATCTTTCAGGAAGTCAAATGGCTCCACTGTGCGTGGTTTCTGACTCGGGCCAGAGCTGAACTAGCTGCAGTACACAGACAAGCTGCTACATCAGCCATGCTTCTAATGCCTAAGAATTTAATGTAATTTTAAAAGGTTTTAGAATCATACAGGCTTTGCTGAGTTACTCTGATTTTAAGTGTGCACATTAAGTGCCTTTCTCACGAGTTTGGGAGGTACTTTCAGGCTCAACCAAGGCCACGATGTTTTTGAGAAGCCACCTGCAAGATAACAAGAGACAAGCAACAGAAGAAAGCCCGACTGCCTCCTCCATGAAGAAGGGGGCAGATTGACAGGCCTTTTGGGTGGGCATTCAAGAGAAATATGAGTACTGATTGGATGTTAATAAAGACTATAAAACCTGTGAACTTCCTGATCTCGGGGTCAGACCCCTCTGGGTTTGAACCTCAGAAACTTCCAATTATAAAACCCTGTATATCTTTCTCCATTACCTTGTCTCCAGAGTGTCTCTGTTCACAGGAATACGAGATCTGAAGGCATCACTTCCAAGAGAACTCACTCAGAATATGAGGCATGATCCAAGTTCTACTGACTCTTAGGAAGACTGGTATACTCCATCTCTGGATCTGCTTCTTGCTTCAGCAAAGAATGAAGGAAAATTTTTAATAATGTTCTGAGAATGAAAGATACATTTTTGCTTGAATATGTACACAATAGGAGACAGCAAAGGAGGAAAATCCACACAAAGTACCTTTGCACCTCCCACAGAATGCCCCCAGGAATTCACCCCATCCAATATAGTAAGCCTCTTCAAGAAAAAGAAAACATAAGAGTATTCGAAGTCTACTTTCCTTGTGACATTCATCTTTATACAGTGAATTTCTTAATTTCAGAGTTCATTTGTCCACCAAAGCAGAACAATTCTCCTGCTCCTCAGTCAAGGCCAATCTTCTTAATGTTGTACGTAAAGCTCTACTCTATTGTCTGACATTTAGCTTTTCCCTAGACAGCACACAAAGCATGTGTTATTTCAAGTAGTTATAGTAATGACAAACCATAGAACATCAGCTGTACTTTTAATTTGAAGAAGGTGCTTCTGTAATGGAGACAGAAACTTGAATGTAATACAGCAGTTTTTCATCTAACAAGTAGCTTCTTTCCTTAAAAATTTTTTTTGAGATTTAAAACCCAAGTCTGAGACATCTTAAGCAAAATCTGTTACTGGATTTCTCAGCTGTGTTTGTATATAAATGTAGTTTTCCTTTTGTTCAAGTGACCAAAAATTTGGATGCAAGTATACTTTTAGATACAAAAGGTGCAGTCAGAGTCTTGTCTGCGCTGTATAATACCCCCTGAGATTTGCTTCAAGTTCTGAGGTTTTCCAAAACCTCTTCCTTCTGTTTGTAGACATTTTCTCTCACAAATAGCCTGCTTCCTAGTGGAGACACATAAGGCTGTAAAGTATGCAAGCCTGCTGCTTGCTCCTTTCCATGAAAACTTTAAAGTGTAGAAAAATAAATCAGTTACTCAAAAAATTCTGAAAAGTGGGGAAAGTGATGTACAGCTGCAGGAAATTCATTTTATAATCTGAATAGCTGCTCAAGATTTTTTAATAATAGCCACCTAGTTTTAATGGGGACATTTTCATATTGCTCATTCTATATTTCTGAATACCCATCTGATACTTTGTTAGAAGTACTTTCAATATCATTTAAATGAAGCAGAACTATTCATTTTCCTTCTTTTCCACCTCAACGAGATTTGCCTTTTTTGACTCTGAAAAGCCCATACCCTTCTGCTTGTCAGTGCTCTCAAAATACTGTGGGAATATTCAGTAAATCCCAAATACACCTTACCACCCCTCTAATGCCATCCATCATCATTCTCTCCCCAGGATCAATCTTATCCTCTCTCTGTTTGCACTTGTTACCAGAAGGAGCTTCGAGAAGGTGACCTGCATGACTCCTATCTTAAGTTATCTGCTGTGGTCCCAGAAGTGATTCATGATCATATCAAATCTATCTCCCTGGTGCTGTTTTGTCCTTAAGGCTTCGGCAATTGCAGAGACTGACTAGAGACTCCAATCAACCATCTGGTGTCTGCCAACTGGAGTGTCTCGTCAGGTTACACCGAATGCAAAGAGAAATGTGCTTTGTATTTGGATCCTTAATATGCTCATCTCTTCCCACGGGCCAAGCAGAATATTAAGCAGTTGATACTCTGAGAGGCTGGGATGGCAGCAGTAGAAAACCCTAGATTTAAAAAGAAAATTTAAAGTCAGATTTAAAGCTTGACTGCATGGAAGCACTTGTATAACGTATGCAGCAGATCTGTACTGGCAAAGGATGGATTTATTAAGTGATGGGATGTTTTCCATCAGTTCCTTCTATAATTCTGTTTTTTTAATCATAATTTGCCTATTTATATGTGATTACAATGCTGTTAAGGGAGCTCATTTTTCACTTTAAACTCTGCTTGTCTTCTAAATAAAATATATTTTAAAACAAGGAAATAGTAGAAATCTGAAAAACTCATTATATGTCTTTTGCCAAATATTTTTCAGACCAGGCTGCATCAATTTGTGCTTTGCATAGACTGCTTTACTCTGTATATTTTTTGAGATGAGCCTTCCCCTCTAGATCTCTCCCTTTTTCTTTCACCCCTCCCAAGGATACCACACAACTGGAAATACGAATGCTTTGGCCAGGTGCGGTCTTACCACATTACTATTAGTTATTACTATTAGTCCTATTAGTTATAAGCCCTTAATAATAAGCTTCTTACTCAGCTATTTCCTTCTCCCTTGATAAGTTTTATCATGGGCTTGCACAATCACAGGAGCGAAGTGCCCGAAGTTGTCATTTGGGGAGTTATTTTTCAAAGGTGGCAACACTACCTGCCTTGGCACTATGTGTTTCTAGGCAGAGCACACCAAGGGCATGTCCTCCATGGCATGAGCGCACTCCAGTGTCCCATCTCTGAGCATCAGAAGCAAGTTATTGTGTCCTTGAAGAGCAATTTTCATAACACTTCTCAGCTCTGAGTTATGTTCATCTGCTGTTTGTAGGCTGATTGGATGGTAATATCACCCACGGTCTTGAAACTGGCCAGGAAAGTGCTGTGGGATTTTCCTAATTTTCCCTGATTTCAACAGGAACCATGAAGTGGCATTAAATTCACTATTTCATTTCTACAAACTACAAGAGCAGACACAGGGCAGTTGCCCTGCAGGAGACAGCGAGTTGGCCATGAACCCATTTGAATTCAGTCAGAGGAAAACCAGGCTGGCCACAGCAATGTCGATTAGCCTGTGTGGAATGATGTTGGTGTCTGCCAGGGTGCATCTTCAACTCTACTCCCAATCATCCCCTTTCTCTGGGGACAGCAGAGCAGCAGAGGAGCTTCTGGCTCTGGAGGGATTTCCCCTCCATGCCTACCCACTTTCCAGCCTCCCAGGGCTAAGCTGAGTCCTGCCCTTCAGTCCAGCCTGACCTTGATGAGCAGAATTTGGACATTAGGGCAGCAGGATCTGAGAAGCAGCCAAGGTTTAAATACCTGCTTGAACTGATACAGAGCAAGGATTTGAGCTTGAAGCTCACACATCCCAGGGGAGCACCTCATTTACCTGCCTGCTCTTCATTCTGCCTCCCTCCCTGCTCCCAGCTGAGATCCAAAATTTCATTCAACAGATGACAAGCCTTCCCAATCGGAGTGTTGTTGAACACGTGTCTGGCCTGAGATTTGGTCTGAAAAATGTGCTTTCCATCAGAAGCTGGATTTTTATACAGTTACCTGGCCAGTCCTACTCAGGTTTAAGACCACAGTTAAAGCTCAGGTTCCAGTTTATATCTATTCTTCAGCACATATTAATCAGTTTTGCCTTTTACATTCCTCAAATAATGAATATCTGCCTGTTAGAGGAAATGTAGTCCAGTGGACACATGAATGGAACAAGGATAAACAATTTCTCATCAAAATATGAAGGGAAAACAGTAGTTTGCTGTGCCATGTGATACCATATAAATTCTCCTTTAGGACATACAGATACAGAGACTAGAATTTTGGATTGATACTTATTTCCTTACTCGATTTGCCTGCCTCTTATAAGGAAAAATGCCTACAGTGAAGTTTAGCTAGAAAAAAAAGGAAGGAATGAACTATGATTTTTAACTGAGCATGGAAAATCATAAGAAATCAAGCCCTTAACTTGTGCAAGCATGCTCCTCAGCATGTTGAGATCAGTTTATCAGACCTCTTCATGTGCTGGATTTTGACCATGTGTTACCCACTTCCAGAGCGCACCTTTGTCTAAAAGCAAACCCACAAAACAACTACAACAGCAGCAATCATAAATCCTGGGGAGGCAGTTCAGACTATATTTACTATATACCATCTGCACTGAGCCCAGAGAGACATAATGTTCCACATTCCCTGTCTGTACTATGGAGAGCTTTTCTGATGTGTAAACCATCATTTATCTTGTCTTTGATTCCCTTCATGTGACCTTTTTCAGAGTATGGCAGTATAACATCCTTGCTATGGCAGGCTCCGAGACCATTTGAGGACAGGCCTCATAAAGCCTGCCTTTAACATTAATCGATCACTTTATTATGGAAGTAAATCAAAGCAGTTAAACTCAGGTCTTTGGGGAGTTGAAGGTCAAACAGGGAAAAACAAACTTTATTCTGGGAAGAACACAGAAAAATTCTTTCAGCCCCATCCCTTTGTTCTTTGCCTTAGAGGCACGACAAAAGCACGTACTACACACACCTGTTAGGGCAGCACGAAAGCAAATATACATTAATATACACAAAGTGTTTGTCTGTGTCTCATTGTCTCTTCATCTCTTTATTCCAAGCAGTTTTTAAAAGCCCTTCTTTCATGTCCCAGAAAGCAGAGGTTGGAGAGGGGACTGGTCAGGAAGAGAATACAGATGAACTTGCCTTCCTGGAAGCTCATCTGGAGAAGGAGAGAAACGGAGGAATAAGTAGTGCAAAGGCTCTAGCAGATCTGGTCTTTATTCATATTCTGCACCTTCACTGATGTATTTTGAGAAGTACAGGAGGGCCTCCACACCTGTGTGTGCAGAGGCTGCAGGAGCACAGGTACAGCTGTAGGTGCAGGTGAACATATAAACATTTTCAAAGACAAAATTCAGATTGAAGAAATTTTACAAATAAGAAAATCTGCAATTTAAGTCCTCCTTCACTCTGCAAGGCTGGAAAAACCGAAAGCCAACATTGCTTCTTCCCATCTTCTAGGTAGCTTAGAGGGAATATCGCTCTCTGCTAGAGCCAGGGTTCTCTGTGTTGCCCCAGACATGAGCAGGGTTGGTGCTTTATTACTCTAATACTCTGTATCTAGGACTAAAACTGTAAGGCTTGAAAAAGCGCCACAAGACTGAGCGATGGGGCTGTGTGAGCAGAAGAGCCAAGCAGAAAGCTGCTGCCTCACAGTGTGCTCAGCTCAAGGCGATGCTGATACCCAGGACCTGGTCCTTCCCTGCCAGCGGCAGTGCCTGAAGGTCTGCCCACATCCCCCCAGCCTCCATAAAACACCACCTCTGCTTGGAAAGCACATGTGAAACCCTGAGGAGCTTTCCCTTCCCACGCTGGCAGTGGGACAGACATGCAAGGGTAGGTGCAGAGGTGAGGTTGTCCCCTGAGAGTGACAGAGGGCTGTCTGCCAGTCAAGGGCAGATGAGGAGACCTCAACACTGCCTTGGACCAGTCTCTGATTTCTGTGCCTCAATTTTCCCCTGTTTAAACAAGGAATATCAAATGTTACTTTTTACCTGTTTTACCTGTTCCGTTTCTATTGTTTGTTTTAGGGAAAAATGTCAGCACTGACTTTGCCTTTAGCCTTGCGTTCTTCAACCCCTGTGATCTGCGGTTGAAGTGTTTTGCTTTTGACTTACCTTGGATTTTTCAGGGCTTTACAAACACACAGGCACACCCAAATGACACAGGAGGGTGTTGGTCAGTAATGAGCTTTCTAGTCAGAGGAACCTGCCAGTTGAATTTATTTCTTTGTAAGACACAGACATTTTTTAAACACAGAAATTTGCTGACATAGTGAGTAATAAGAGTGCAAGCACTGATCATCTCTTACTTGTTGTATTTAATGTGTTGAAAAGTGTGCCAGTCACTTTAAAGAACACACGTGATGACATTGCCTCTGTCCTGAGGTATCCAAAATTTAATTGTAGACATGCAATGCCACAGGATGGTAAAGTATCATTGGAAGAGGGCAGGGTTAGGAGAGGCAAAGGTCACAAGATAAGACAATACCACTGATCAGCTATGGAATGTTCTCATCCTGGCATCTCCACTAGAAACATAAGAAATAAGCTTATTTTAGTGACATTAGAGCAACAGTTAACTCATAGGCAAGGTAACCACTCGGAAAAAATGTGCATGCAAAGGAGGTATTCCTGGCACTTGGAAGCAAGACACAAGTGTTATGGGTGAAATGATAAATAGACTATTGTAAGCAATGCTGAGAATGGAGTAGGAAACATGGGTGAATTTATGATAGCTCACAGAGAGAAAAGCAGGAAAAGAAGAGTTATATATATAAAATATATGTATCTATTTTATCTATTAATGGAAGGCCAAGGAAGGAAAAAGAGCACTGTCAGTTTGAAATATAATACATTTCAAGGAGTTATGTTTTCCTATTTTTAAGTGATTTCATCTTTTTTTCTTTTATGCAGTGAATCATCTGAAAAGTACAGGGAAAGATGACTGCACTATTAATTAGAGAAAAAATGAAATATAAAGTGCTATCAAGTACACAGCACTAAAAACCTAGAATAAATACACATCTTTCCACATTACAGTAGTATTAAAAGTATTACCAGTAGATAAGAAAAATCATAAAAATACGTTTTCAGTATCACAGTGACCCTTTTAGGCCTGAGGTGCTGGGAAAAGAAGTTGATTTGAAGATAGCATAATGCTGCCAGTCAGTGCAAGAAAGGTCATTTTTCTGAAGAACTCTCTGAAATTTAGCCAGGTTGATTGACCAGCACAGTGTGGGTCACCAGGTTCAAGAACAAGACTATGTGAGAGGTCAGAGACTGACAACTCTTACTCTAACCACAGACAAAATGGAAAACTGAGGCTGCCCTAGAAATTATGAGTTCTCAGTTATGTTTTTTTCTGATGGGAAGCATCCATAGCATCAGGGATGGGATCCTATCTTAAAATGAGCATGAAAAATACAGAGCCCATTTGAAATAATCAAGGGACCAACTCCAAACATTACAGACGACCTCTCTATTGAGACAAACATAATAGAACACTTTGGGTTCAAATATTTCCTCACTTCTGGTGTGAACATCAATCTAAATTTGAATTCTGTGGCTGAGGCCTATACCTTTTAAAAGGTTTTCTGATTTGGTTTGGACAGGCATCCAAATCCCAAACGATCTGAACCTTTGGGATACGCCCAATTAAGTTGGAAATATTTATAGCAGGACTTCCTGAAAAATCTTGGTGCTTTCTGATTCTTAGTAGGTCAAGGAAACAGAGGACTGAATATTCTAATATTTCCATCCCACTGACAACCTGCAAATTCATGGGTCCAAGTGAAAGCCAAAAAATATGAAAGATTTTTTCTGAATCATCTGAAATCTCAGCAAAAGTTTCTGCTGGCTTTTACTTTGAGTATTTGAGCAAAAACTTGTCTTATTGCTTCATCCTAACAGACTTGTGCACTATGTTAACAGTGTTGGAGTGCTTCCCTCTGTATTCACAAGTGCATGTAAATAATTCCAATCATTTCCCTAGACACAAATTCCTGATAATGATTTGTTTCTAGCTATAGCATTTGCGCACACTCCCTCCCCAACATGCCGTTTCAGTGATATAAAATCATTTTTTAAAAAAAACCTTCTTGCAAACTGACAGTAAAAATAGATTCCCAGGTTAAAAAAAAAAAAAAGGTTCAAATTTTGCCATCAGGATTCCAATCAAAAGTAGTCCTTTCTACCTGAAAAGGTGTAAACATTCATCTATCTGGCTGAGTTAAACCCTACTCAACTTTCAGTGTGTCACGTGTTCCTGACAGGGCTGTTCTACAAAGACAGTTATTTTGTCTAACCACTCACAGTCCTGGCTCCTCAGATTTCAGTGTCCCCCAGACTGCTGGAGGCCAAAGCCTGAACTTACTGTTAAACCTCTAAAAAGATAATTCACCCTGTATTTGCACTTAGGTATTCAAGTGAACTTCTGGCCACAACTCCGAAGAGTATTTGCGATCTTTATATAGCTGATGAGTGGCAAAACATTCTCTTTTATGCTGCTCTTTTACATTTGATAAAGTGTTTCTTGTTTACTGGATGGATGAAACTAAAAGAGAAGAATTCGTTCACTTTAGGTCACAGCTTCTTCTAAAAGCAGACAGATATATTAAAATACTAGCACTCTAGACTAGAAAATTAAGCTTAAATATTGGCTTTGAGATAGGCAGTCCAAAATGACAACACTTGCAGATGGACTGCTTGTACACCTGTGTGCTGTAGCTCCACTGGAATAAAATGTGGTCAGGAGGGATATTTTCATGATGTACTGCATCATAATCAATTTTTATATAATCTGTTCTTCCACTCAAAAAAATAGAACCTTTCAGAAAAGGTAAAACACCATTGTTTAATGAAAAATATATAATAACTAGGTTGGCAAATGTTGTATGTGAAATTTCAACAGAAACCATAAATTATTTTAAATGCCCAATAAAAATGTTCAATCAAAAGCTCATTTTAAGATACATTGTTAATGAACTGTATGAAATGATGCTTAATCAAAACCCGACACATTACAGGGGAGAGAGATTCCACAGGACCTCTGGAGCACTATTGTTCTGAACAAAAGATAACAATAGAACAGGGTAATTAATAGTCTGCACTCCTATGGCATTCTCCAGGGAATTCCAATTTCTGAACGAGCTCCATTGTTTTTCAAGAATGCAGAAATTATGCTGTATGATATCATTAACGCCTTAAACTTGATCAGACATTAAGACATCATTTGTCAGGCAGGATTTGGTTGCTCTGGAGTATTGATCATTTCCCTGTTTAAAGTTATTGTGTGACAAAGAGAAGAGAATTTTCTTGTAAAAGGTCATTTTGCACAAGCATTGCAATCTCCTTATCTTGTCTGTCTGTAGTTCTCAAATTATGTAAAAGAAGTTAAAGAAAACATCTAGGGAGAGTTCTTCATCACAGCGGTATTAGTAAGAGGTTCAGTGTGGATATATTGATATGCACAACAGATTTTTATATTTGGTTCTGTTTCAATTGGCATCCTATAATGAGTATGTCATATTCATCATATATAAATTTCTAAATATTCCTAGCAAAGATAGAAAACACCGCTCTTCCCAGCAGAGCGGAAGAGGGGGGTAAAGTACTACAAGGACGGCATACTGAAATACTCAAGTCATCCTAATTACTGGCAGCATTACTGTTGTAAATAGTTTCAAATTGGGTTCTGTGCATGTTTTTTCTCCTCTTAAATCTTCATTCCTTGGAGCAACTTGGAAACATTAATTTTCTACAAATGCAATTTTTCAAAACAGTCATAAGCTGCTATTATTATTAATCATGATATTCACGTTAGTACAAAAATGGATTTACTGAAGAGCAGAGGAAGATGTAGCCCCATCCCCTTCTCTTCATTACAGCCTCCCACTCTGAGCTAAGTTCCTGCTTGCTCAGCCTGGAATGCTTAGGACTAGAAAAAATACAAACACACTGTCAACCAACAATGCCTGAGCAATATTAATGCCTTGAAGATTATGGTTTCTAACAGGAAAGTCAAGTTTTTATACTGGACTTGTGCTCCCCTGAGACCACCGGCGGTTGATCAAGTTCGAGGGAGAAGCTGGGGTGTGAATTTGTGGCATGCTGGCAGTGCCATGGCTGCTCCTCACACGGGCACTTGTTCCTCCCTCCCGTGGGGACCCAGCACATCCACGGTCCCTGACAAGAGACCAACCAACATGCCACAAACTCCTGCTTCTTTATCACTGGCACCGTATCTGAATCCTTAAGCACTTTTGAGAAGTTGTCCCACTCTCGCATAAGTGGAGCAACTGCATTTGATGCGGTGGGAAGTGAGAAACTCACCTTTTTCTGGTGACTTCCAAGTCTGCTACAGTGTTAAGGAAACACATGTAAAAAACAATGGATTTATGTTAAGGACAGTTAGATGTGAAATGTACCTACCATGAAAAGCCCCTTTTAATGCGTTTTCTGCTGGACTGCAGACAGCGGTACTGAAATGAGCAAAACAGGTTGAGTAGGGAGGCTGTGAACAGTATTGTATGGCTGCACAGGACAGCTTTTTGTGTGCATTGGTATATATGTCTCAGGGCAGAGAAATAGTTCAAATTAGTAAGGTTAGAAATGAGCATTTGGATGTTGATATTTCTGATGGAAGTATTACTATGTCTGTGGTACATAATATGTAGCACATTAGTCGTATTGGCCTTATTTTTGTTGTTTCTTGCAGTGGGAGCAGCACTTTGGGCCCCCTTTCTGAAGAGCTGACACAGACAGAGGAGCTGCTTCTTCCACCCACTGCAGACACAGCCTGAGTCCAGCCCAAAACTCAGGCCCTGCAGGGAAAGGGGCTGGCTGGCTCCTCAGCTGCTCCAATGTGCACGTCAGCAGCTCTGCACTGCCAAAAGGGTTGTTCCTACTGGCCTTCAGGGTCTTTATACCACTGTCAAGTGCAGGCAAACAAAGTAAAACTATGTGGAAATTCAGGAAAAGCAGATTTAGTCACAGAATCACTGTGTTCATCAATCTTTGTGTTTTCTGAAAAAAACCCCTCACAACTTTTTACTTTACTTTTACTCCTTATAAATGAATGGATGTACACAGAGAACTGTGAAGAGATTAGATATGCAGCCAAGATAAGATGCAAAAAAACACCCAGAATGTGGCAAGGGATAGCTCTCATATCTCAAAGCTGTCCTTTCACAAGACCACTTTTTTGCTCTATCCAGCTATCAGTTCCAACTCAAATTTCTACACAGTAAATATGGTCCCATTGCTATCTTTATTCTTTAAATGTCTAATACAATGGCTTTTTGTATTGTCTAGGCAATATTCTTCCCAAGTAATAATTTAAATGTATTTTCTTTCTTTTCTTTTCAGTTATAAATGGCACTATACTTTTCCTTATTTTTAATTTCTGATATGATGTGCCTTCCTCTTCCATTTTTAAACCTTTACTTATGATTTCTTTTTCATACCTTGCAGCATCTTATAAAATATAAAATAAAAAATGTAATGAAACATTCAGAGGTTTCTTCTCCTTGTGGGTTTTAGAAGATGCAACATTGTGCTGAAGTTCCAGCTTGCATTTTATTACTTCCAAGAAGGTGCAAGGAATGACAATAAATACCTGCCTGCACTTTGTAAGCTGATAAATAGAACGAGCTCAAAGGTTCTCTCATCTCAATTTTGAGTCACAACTGGATGCCTCCAAGGCAGGGATGAGGACATTATGATATGTTGACATTCTTGTTTGCATATAGATGTTCCCTAATCATTAATTTAAATATACAGAGCTCACACAGTCTGTACTTATTATTGAAGTGGACCAAAAGCTCTTGATTTCTAGAATTCTCATCAGAATAATTTGCTGCTGCCACCACAGCCCCAATTAGCTGCTCACAAATTTTATTTATTTTATTTGTTTTCTTTTAAGGAAAACCATATGGTTTAATATCTGTTTTTTTCTGGGCCTCTGCAGTGATTTCATAGCATATTTTCCTACCTGCCTTTTTCCACTCCCTTTTTTCCTGCCCATCAAGATCTTCATTACAACATTCTTTCTCTTAGTCATATGCCTTACATCTAGGTTACATGAGCTACTCAGGCCAACCAGGAAACTAAGTGAGATACCATCAGAAATTTCTGGTTCTAAGCAGTTCTGTCCTCCTTCCTCAATTGCTTGGGATGGCTGTTTAGGACTAGCTGTTGCTTAAAAGTATGCCTGTGCAGACAAAACAACAGTTGACAATGAGCATACATGTATACGATGCTGGAAATACCACCAGGGCACCACTCTCCACAGAAGAGATGGGTCTGAAAATGAAGGACTCTGGAAATTGATTCTGGGAGTACAGCATTTCCATGGGAAAAGGCGAGTTTCTGGATGTTTGAAGAGTGACACTCTAAGGGACTTCTGGATTCGAAAGTGAAATGGGCAAATGCTACTTTTTAGTCTTTGTTGAAGGATAGAAAAATATTTAGATGTGTATATTAGTTGAAGATTAAAAATAGCTGGTAACATACTATTAATAGGCTTTTTAATGATGGTGTGCTATTAATAGGCTTAATATAGACCATGGCAGGGGTTTTGGAATGAAATGATCTCTAAGGTCCCTCCCAACACAAATCATTCTGTGATTCTAGGGTTGTATATTCTTGTCATCTTGCAGATAATCCTAGTGTTCGAAATCAAAAGGATCTGTAAGAGTGTAACATTTGAATGCACCTACAAAATACTTTGGGATATAATTAATGCTTCGAGGTCAGGTTTGTGCTTTTACTGATATATATGAAATATTGGTCACATGGGACTAGTCCCTTGAAAGTCCATGAGTCAATCATGAACTACAATGCATTCAAAATAAATCAAGGTTCAAATGTAATGTATTTAAATATGTCACTGTTGAAACACATAGAATTCCACTGAAAATCCAAGTCTAAACAGAAGACAATGTGTTTATGCAGATTAAAAAAAAAAAAACTATGCCAAAAGTGAGCAAACAGTGAACTTGTATACAAAGAGAAGAAAAAAATGGCAAGCATGTGAAAATTACAAATACAGATAAATGTCTAAAAAAAGACTGGCAAATTGGAAATATGTGGATCTGAATATTAATGCAGTGGACTCAGGGTCCCAGAACAGAAAGAATGATGCAGTGGGCACATAGTGCTGCATGAATAGAAATAATAGAAGGATCAGCTGTAATAGCACAGCATAGGCACAAAAGTTATCAGCATGGAGAAATGACACCAGGATAAATATTAGTTGATATTTAGAGCACATGATGTTTTAATATCCATAAAGCTATTTGAACAGGTAAAACTATTCAAGCTTACCACAGTCATTGTCTAAAAACCAGCCTCATTTTGCAGATCACTCATGAATGTGCAAAGTGTGTGTATGCATTAAAGCAGATAAAATATTTACAATTCTAAATTGCAGATAAAATGTTCCACTACTGCTTGCTTTCAAACCATGGCTGAATCTTAAATTGATTGTGCAGATATTAAGACTGGGAAGTATCTGACTTCCAGCGCTACCAGCATTAAGCCAGAAGATGTAATGGAAGGATACAGAGATTCATTTCATAAAGCCCAGCCGTTTCCTGGGGAATAGAAGATTAAAGTGAATCCTCCACTACGAGCGCCATGCAATATTCCTTTCAGAAAAACAGATTGGCTAGCAACATTTTGAGACTAAAAAACATGAAAAAGGTCCATGCCAACACCAGGAAAAGGCATTCATGGGAGAGCTGTAACTGTTTCTAAATCCATGATCAAAAATATGTCTAAATGACTCCATCTGATTGTATATACATTTATATATGCAATTTAGGCTATACTAAATATTTCAGATGATGGATGTAAATACAGCTCTAGTTTATTGTTCTGTGTATTACATGCTCCTAAATCTTATTGCTTGTCTGCATTGAGTTTATAAATCTCCCTTGCCTGCAGTGCACTTTCTAAAGGACACCACATCTCAAGACATTCAGTTGTGGAAAAACCACTCCTTTCCTTCCACTCCTACCAATGGCTTTTGGTAGCACATCTTCCCTCATCAGATGAAATCACCCTCAGCACCCTTATTTTCCCCCAAAAGCATATGTACATGCAGCCATCATTTTCCTTTATGATAATTTTACCACGGCTGAGCTCTTTAAAGCCCTTGGATCTTTTACAAGCCAAAGCTTAGCCATCCAGTGTAACACTTGCTGCCATCACTAAATGAAAATCCTACAGAGGTATCCTTGCCTTATGTAGGTGAAACAAGAAAACACAAATACAAGGTTACTCCATGATAAAAGCATGGATAAATAATAAATTTATTTACATAAGGGTTTGGGAATAAGTGGGTCCAAGAGGACAGTCACTAATTGATAAAAATAATCTCTAATTTTTAGGAAAACGTGATGTGTAACAGAGAGACATGCCCAGGACATTTCAGCTGCACTTCCATCCGCAAAGTTATGCCTGAGTTCTGAACAAAACCTCATGAAATTTGGCAAAACAATGTCCAGTCTCCAGAGAATAATATTATAACTATGGAAATGCAGCAATGGAGAGAAACTCAGATTCAGAAACTCATATGTGGGTTGGTGGCACCTGACAAGACTGTGGCCAAGCAGAGAAGTCACTTGAGGTAGGTGATGAATGAATATAACTAAGGGTTTCATCCAAACCAGACTATCAGTTATGTACATTACTAGATATTTTATTAGAATGTTAATCAAAATAAATTCTCTGAGCATTGTATTTCCAAACAGGAATTCTTCCTCAAATATGTGCTAGTTCCAAACAAAACAGTGATGGATAACAAACAGAACTATATACGTGAAAGACTGGTTAGTCTTCGATAGATGAAAGGTCGTGAAGTCATTTATATTGTATGTAAAATAAGGAAGTCCAAAAATGTACTCTTTTTACAGATAGATTAATAACTTTGCCAGTCTGTATGTATTACCTGAAAATACCAACATTAAATTGCCTACTGTGAATTTTCTTTGGACTGGGAATAGAAGAATACTTTAAAAATTCAGTAGCTTATTGTAATCCATGTACTTCAGATTACCTTTCATGAATCTTTATCTTCAGATTAGATAAGATTTGCCTCAGTCTGAATTTTTCTGTTGCAGTCCACAGAGAAACAAAAAGATACGGGAAATATCTGTTACCATTTAGTGTTGCTTGTACTCTGAAACCACCTTAAGGCTTGAATATATGAATATTTGCTCTGAAGTCGACATTAAATGTTCCTACTGAAAGGCAAAATGTAGTGCAGTGAAATATTAGCAGAGCACTACCTAAAACCCACCTTATTTCTAAATTCAGAGGGATTTGCTCTGTCAGGCAAGCACTGAGCTCCTGAATCAATGATAATTTGGATCCACCATGGCAGTGGGGAGAGTAGAGCCTGTAGGTAGGTAGGAGTGCAGTATTTTGGGGAATCACTAGATAGTGGTACGGCTGACACCCCCATACCACTGTCAGTTCTGCTTAGCCAAACGCCAGGTGAAAATCTTCATTCCCTGCTATGGGATCTCTCCTTTCAGAAGCAGTGTATATTAGTTGTAAAACCTTGCTATCATAACTTTGCTGACTATGAATTATTTCTTAGCTATAGCTTTACCCCAGGCTACATCTAAATTTTAAAATCTAAGTCTAGACTTTCCAGCTTTTGTTCTGGAGCTCCAGCAGATGGGGAGTTGCTGACTGCTCCCCTTCCAGGCTTTGCATCCTTGGAGATAATAGATCCCCCTAAGACTCTGTCAGGGTTTAACCTCAGCTGGCAAATAAGCCCCACACAGCAGCTCACTCGCTCCCCTTGGTGGGATGGGGAGAGTACAGGAAGAGTGAAAGTGAGAAAACTTGTGCACCGAGTTTAATAGGTAAAGCAAAAGTTGCACACCCAAACAAAGCAAAGCAAGGAATTCATTCACCAGGGACAGGCAGATTTTCAGCCATCCCCAGGAAAGCAGGGCCCCATCACGAGTAATGGTTACTGGGGGAGACAAACACCATCGCCCTGAATGTCCCTCCCCACCTGCCCCTTCCTTCTTTTTCTCCAAGTTTATACACTGAGCATGACTCCATATGGTCTGGGATATCTCTTCGATCAGTTGGGGTCAGCTGCTCTGGTTGTGATGAGGTGATGTGAGTGCAGAAAGGCCTTGAGACTCTGTGTAAGCCTTACTCAGCAGTAACAAAAACACCTCTGTATTGTCCACCACTCTTTCCAGCACAAACCCAAAACAGCCCCATACATCTCCCAGCCAAAACCAGCACAGTTCTAATCTTAAAGGTCTCCTCATTTCCAACCATTTTTGAGTCCAGGCAGATGTGGTCCAGAAAACGGTGATGGATGTAGCTGTCTGTGTGGGAGCTGCATGGTCTTCTCCAGACAAGGCAACACTGGTTATCAAAGGCTAGTGGTTTAAACCTGGAGCAGTGACAGAGGAGGAGGTGATATCTTTGGTCAGGGAAGTGATGGAGAGCTGCAGTGATATGGGAGTCTCCAGCAGAAGCTCTGGAGGTGGTGTCCAGCTGCTGGCCCAGTGGCATGGGGGCCTGAGAAGCTCCTCAGTGGGGTTTCTGCATGACTGTGGTGAGCATCCCTTGAATTAGACAGACTTCACCTTATGCACAGTTCCTGCTACTGCAGCAACAGCTTACAGGTGTCTGCCCATGCTCTGCATTTCACTGTGGGGGTTCACTCTTTTATTGTTCAACTATACCAAAAACTTTTTAGTTCAATGGTGGTTGTGTCTTTGTTGTTTCTGTTGGTCTGGGTTGCTACAGAGAATGAAAAGAGAGGAATATAATGTACTGATTTTTTAAAACATGTTTATGATATCTTTCAGTATACTTTAATAAAAGGTTCTACATCAGAAGAACATGCTTTGCTTTTCATTCTTTTCACAAGTCTGAGAACTTGCTGCACTCCTTGCAATGAAGGCAGTGATCAGTCTTCCTGCTTCTGCTACATCAGTTGCAAAGGAATTGGTTGATTTCAATCCTTGATCAATAGGCCAAGTATGAAATATGTTATGAGGAAACAATGTGTCGGCAATGTATTTATAAATATGCTAAATTGTGGTTTAGAATGTTTTTTCCCAATTCTTTACCATTGTTTCAAAAGCTCTCTCCTTGATTGTTACCACAGAAATGCACATGCTCACCTTGAATTTCTCATTATGAACTTTTGCATAAAAACCTTCGAGAGTTTAAAAAGAAAAAAAATCTGTTATTCAAAATAATCTCATCTCAATAGACAGTTTTCCTGCAGCCAGTCTGGGTGCAGTGTGAGTGTTTTGCAGGTGCATCTTGCTGACCTTGGATGTAGCAAATAGGTGTAAATGACATTCAGGCCCCTCTGCTGCTGTCATTATGGGTTCCTTTTTATACTGCAGGAGTCACATTAGCATTACACTGAGAGTACAGTATTGCAGGTGAAAGAGAAAACTGAACCTCATGGATATTACAGTATAACAGCTTTGGCTCAGACTCCTGAGGCATTGAGCCAAGCGATAACAAAATGTAAGTTAAATTAAATACAAAAAACCCTCCTACATTAGCATTAAGGATTTGACTTACATTCCTCAAGAAAAAATGTTCTAAGTCTGCTTCTGTCTGAGTTTGGAGTTAAAGCAATACAGACAATTTAAACTTTTAAAAATGGACAATTACTTTGTTTGGCATTGGGTTATGTTTGGTTTTAATTCTGCTTTGGATAGCTTGTAAATGGCATATACTAGATTTTTGGTTTAAATCTTAATGTGTTTGATAAGAACAATGCTTTTTTAGGCACAAAAACATAAGGGTCCAATCTATTATTGTAATCATGTAATAGGCTGAAGCAGGTGATGAAAAGTCAGGAATACACATTTAAAAAAAAATTGAAATGCATGAGAAGAGTATATGCTGGAAGATGGTTTCCAAAATAACTTTTTCGCAGAGCTGTTCACCTTTTGTTAGTTTCCAGAACTGCATGCATCCACTGTAGCTTCACATCTTTTGCAGTAAGAAATATAGCTTTCTAATTGATAGAGTCTTGCTTAACAATATAACTTATTGGTATATTTAAAAAAAAAATGAGCTTATGTTTTAAAAGCCAGGGAATGCAAATGGTTAAGCATACACAAAATTCCCTGAAAAGAATGGAGGGTCTTAGATGAGCAAACAACACAGTATCAGGCTTGTTGCCAAACTGAACTGTATATTTCATCTGCCATTCCTTCTTAACCATAGTTGCAGGAATATAGCACAAATAATATAGATAGCAAGTTTTGACTTGGAATGTAAAAAATAGAGGCTGATAAGAAGTCCCTCCTCTCCTTCAAAAGACAGAACAAAGAAAATACCAAAACCTACTTATTAATCTATTTTGGTGACAGAAAAAATAGAAGGAAGACTTTAAGTCATTCTTCATCTATAGGTATGGAAAAAATAAAACAGGATGTGATCAAATTATAATTCTAAAGTTGATTGTTTTTTTAAAAAAAAGTCATCTTGGTTTCTTTTTTTATTAATTACCAGATCTGATGAACCGTTATATGTTAGAGAAACGAGTCAGACAAGATGTTGGTTTATAATTAAAGTGATGAAAAAGCATTGAAATAAGGTTCCAGTTCAATAAAACTTAATAAAAATGAAAATAAAATACTTGTCCTGACAACAAATAATGTGGACATGCTTGAAATATATAAGGCAGGAGTCAAAGAGGACACTGAAAAACCTGCAGCCTCCTGATAGTCTGAATGTCTTGCATATAGTGAAATGTTTACCTATCAACCTCTCCTATGGAAATTTATGTATATGAAACCTATGGGAAATGATCTTAGCTTAAATTGAAATTGTTTCGTCCACAGGGAGACAAAAGTGCCCATGGGGCTTCCTTTGTTTATTTCTTATTAACTGAATTCGAAGTAAAAATAAAAAAGGCTGACACTTATTTTTTTTAAAAAAATAAATAAATTAACATGAAGACAGATAAATTTCAAAACAAAATCGATTTCTTACTTATATTGAATAACATCATTCACCACAATGTACCTCCAAAACAATGAAATATGAAAAGGAAGACTCCTGTCTCAATATTTTTACAGTTTAACTTGCTTTTGCTGACTGTCACAAACTCTCAAAGATGACAGAAAAAATAGTTCTTTCTAACCAACACTCTGTTTCTCCAATTGATCTTTTTTTTTTTTTAATTGGGACCAACCAGCAGACAATAAAGTGAAAGTCAATAAACAGGTCAACTTCTATCCAGCCCTGTGAGCATTCCTGCTTTTGTCTGGAGAAACCCTAAACCTCCAGTCATACGACAAATGTTCTGGCAAAAAATAATGATGACAAGTTATGAAAAAAGATAGAAGAAGTGCTATGAGAGTTTGAAAAACAGTCTTTGTCCTTACAATAAAAAATTGCAGATTGGTGACTGTGAAATGAAAAGGCAGCAGGTCTTTTTCTTATACTGTACACAGTGAGAGGCAGTACCAAGAGTCTGAGCTTGAAGCCATCCTGGTGCTACCTCGGGCTCATTGCCCATGGGCACATTCTCATGAAGAACAGAGTTCATGGGCAATCCATGGGGTTTTGTCCATTTTTATAAACACCAGCCTTTTAACCTCCAAGTGTCTCAGAGCACCCCTGCAGCATGTGGTTCACATTAAAGGTAAAGTTGCATTGACATTTCACAATAAATAACAAAAGCTCCCATCTCCAGGGAACTAATTGTTTTCTTAGGTGAGCTCATGTTTCCAGCTGGCTCATGTTCCTAGTCTGGCTCAAGGTCCTCTGCCATGTCCTAGAGTGTGTTTTAGACGCTTTCCTGTGTTATGCCTGTCCTTGTGCCACAGCGGCTGCTGTCTCTGCTGATGCTGATTAGTGTGTGGGACAGGTCCATCCGCTGTGCGCTGAGTCACCAAATTAATCAGGGGTTTGCTGCCTCTTGTCTCCTCCTGGCAGGGAGGCTGGAAACATACTTGGGATACTTGAAACTGGGATACAGGATGTGAACATGATGTTGAATTACTCATACTCTGAGCACCCCAATGCATAAATCTTTATAGCTATTCAGCTGCAGATGAAGATCCATTTTCACCCACTGGCTTACAGTGCGACATCACTGAAGTTTCACTGATGTAATTCCTCTAGAGCCAGATGAGATGCACTGTTTGGCTGAAGGAACCATCTTGGTTGCCATCTGATTGACAGGTAGCACTGATCTACAAAGTTCCTAACAGCCCTTCCCTGTGCTCAAAACCTCTTCTCTCCCTCAGTGAGTCCAAGGCAATGAAATAGTTTAGGCAGACAGTTAAGGAAAGCTTCCAGTCTTCAGCCCAGTTTTTACTCTTTTATACAGTAATAAGTAAACCATTTATCCAAAACAAGGAAGGGACAGACACTTCCAAAACTGAAATAGAGGCATCACTGAATTTAGAGTACAGTATATGCAGGCGCTTGCTCTGAAAAAGTTGAGTAGGTTGCGAGTTCACTCCAAAAAGTACAGGGTTTTGGTAGCTGCAGCCTCCGGGGAGCTGAAGGGCAGTTGAGTTTGAGGTCTCTCTCAGACATCATGTGTGAGCTGCAGGGGAGAGCTTGGGGTAGAAATATATGTCTTTGTACCAGGCAGAGCAGCATCAGTGTGGAGTCTCTCATTTCTCTTCTAGCCTGCACAGATGGTTCCACAACCAATACATCCTTAATAAAAGGAGAGGCTTTGAGCAGCTTCATCTACAAGCTTTGAGTTGGCCCAGGAGACTGTTCAGTTGTGTCACATCTCTAGGATTTCTCATCATGATCAGCAGGTGCTCCTGTAGGGTACATCCCAAGCACTATCCCTTAAACTAACCATAAGGTCCATTAAGTGACAATTGAGCTCTTTCCACATTTTCTTTCAGCAGTAGCAGCAGTGTGAACAAGCGTGTCAAGAAGAGGTGGATGAGCCACAGGACTCCAAGAGGTTTCTGAGAGTTGAAAGCTGCAGAAGAGATGTAACCTCCGAACATCTAGGGGCCATTGAAAAACTTCCTGGAGTGGGGGAGACAAGATTAGGAGCAAAGTGCTGACCTGGGGGCAAGTTGAGCACATCTTGCTTTCCTGGAAGGTTCTTAATTTGCCCCAGTTGTAGGTGACTATATTAAGAAAAATGGGGCTTGCAGAGTTTGGTCTAAACCGATCCCAACATAACTCTCTAAATAGACCCTTGGGTAATTGCCTGTTTCCCCCTGAAAGTTGCCCAGTAAACCCCTGGGTGGACACCATCAGAAGCCCACTCCTGTGCATGCTGTCCACCCAGGCAGGCTGGCCCTACTGCCTCAGGTTCAACAGCCTCTAGTCCTCTACTCCTTTGCAATAGCCAATAAGGCTTAGCAAAATAAGGCTGATAGCAGCAGTTCTGGTAATCCTTCCCTAACAGATGCTAAAATAGCACCTTGTATGAAAATGCCACCCCTTGCAGGCACAAGCCAGAGTTCTAAGTTTTAATGCTTGATGAACACTAGACTGCAGGAATTCAAATTAGAAAGGGCTGGGAAATCTTTGTTACCATCATAACTGAGCAGTAGGTGGGTCGTAGCTGGTCACTTCCTACCTCAGCTGGTCTGAAACCCTCATTAAGGCAACAGGTCTTTTGAAATGCATGATGGGTCCAATGAATTGGAGAATTTGTATCTTCCAATGAAGATCTGAGGGCAACTAAGTAGATTAGCAAATTAATTTGGTACATTGTTTGTGTCAGATCCTGTATATTTCCATCAGTTCATCAAAAATTCAGTTCAAGCCCTGCAGAAGGCAGAGCTTTTTGATTCTTGGGAAGTTATTTTCATGTTACGATCATTTAAAGTTCATGCAAAAGAACTGAATACAATCTGTGTAACATGGAGAGACACAATGGATTTGAGGTAGAAAATCCAGATTTGTCAAAAAATATGGATGATATGAACAGTTCACTGGACCCTTCTAAAACAAACACATCTTTAGAAATCTGAATCACAAAGCCACACCCAGCCTTAGTTTTCATCCTCTAAACAATGAGCCACTGTCATACTCTCATTATACCCAAAGGAGAAGAGAGAAAAAGGGAGTTCTGATTGCAAAGCAATGCTTTCATTACATTAAATATCCCCAATATGGAGAGAGAGGGTAGGTTGCTATATATCAACATATTCAATTCTTTACCTTTCAAGATACTCTGAAAGTAGAAATGTCTGTTTACTGGTTTGTATGGACGCTCACTAAAGAACAAGTGAATTTAAGATAGAGGAATACAGCTACAAAAGCAGACATTCAAAATGCATTTGGAGGGGTGGTACGAACTAGATGTACAGGCCAAGGTTGTTATGCATAAATAGCATTTCTCTTAGAGTATTCATGGCTTATAACTGAGTCACCATTCCAGCATAATGATTAATTTGACCATGCCAAGTCAAGTGGTATATCTGACCTGTGGCTCAAGAACTGAGCACCAATAAAACCAACAGCAATAGCTACTGGGTAAGGGAATTCATGGCCCAGATCTGTTCTGTCACTCACTCTAATAATGGAAACACTTCTATAGAGGGTATTTCCTGTCTGTCATGATGAATCTAAAATCTTATACCCCTGCAGAGCAGCTGAAGTTTTGTTTGCAGCAGAGGTAAGTGACAGGCTGTGGTTTTAACCCAGGTTGAAAATAATAGCAGATCTTCACTGCAGCCTCAGGTAAGCATCATAGGCTGCCAGTGAGGTGCAACACCCCAGTTCAGTCTCTCCTGCCATCCCCTTGCCAGTTGTCAGCCACATTTGATAAAGCACGCTAAGAGCACACAGGCACATCCTGCCTTCAGTCATGCCCTTATAGCTCAGTGTGCAGCTACATGCCATTACCTGGTCAGCAGAACATTGCAGCTTGTAAATCAGCAGCTCTTTTTATGTACCTGTTGGCTGTGCACAAGTTCTCTGCCGCACCAACAGGTACCCAACAGAGCCAGAGATGTATCAGCTCTGCAGAAGGACCTGGCAGGACAAAATCATTCACTTCTGGCCCAGGGAGAGTTTGGGGTGAAGGCCTGACTGATGCTGTTTGTACAAACTCAGGCAGAGCCTTATGCCCTTAGAAATCCCCTGCATGATTTTAGAACTGATGAAAGTTAAACTGGCAATTCAGCAGAGGAAAAAATTATCCTTGTGCAGGGGAATTGTATGAGGCTGTGTGCCTTACGTGCCAGAAAATGGCTTCAGTGAGACTCAGAGGCACACTGGCCTTTTCCAAACACTCTGCCCAGGCAGGAATTCCTCCCCAAATGAAAAACAGTTCCTCAGCAAGTAAAACCTTCTAGAAATATCTTGCATGACCGATATATCACATGGTTCATCATGTACTATATTTCCCCCCCCAGGTAACCTGCCTGAACAAAGACTTTTTTGTACTCAATTTCTTGGGCCTCCTTGTTTCTCTCATTCTTCAGCAATGCCCTCCATGCTGGAGGGACACCGTGAAGTCTTGTTGTATTGTGCAATGTTGTCAAAGATATTTATGGTCCAATATTTTGTTTTTTGAAGGGCTGCTCCTCCCCTTTCTGCTTTAGAAAAGAATTTACTCTGGTCAAGGTCGTGTGAATTTCAGCAGTGGGGATACCTGACTGACGGTCTACCTGAGTGTGCCCCAGAGATGTATTGCCTTTCAAAATACATGACAACAAGGTATTAAACCCATACTCAGCCTACAGCTTTTTAATTCCAGTTTTGGCTTGCTATGCACTCTATACAGATAGAACTTTGGTAGTTGCTTAAAAAAAATAAAATAAAATTGATAAGTTAGAATAAAAACATGAATCCATATCAATCACTCACAGAGGTTTATACACAGATAGTTGTGTGGGAAAACTGGAAGAACTCAATCAAAACTGATGTGGAGAAGAAATGACTGGCTATATTGACAATGAGGGATAATAACTATAGAGATACATGGCAGGAAGACTTACAAAAGAAAGCCTCAAAACTAGTGACATAATTTGAATGAGAAATGTCTCAGGAAAACTTAAATGTCATTGCTGTTCAGGTTGTCAACAGTAATTCTGTCATTTAGGTAAATGCCCCATTATTTTATTACAAGCCTTTAATTACTGTTCTTGCATTCTAAATATGTTTTGTTCTCTGAAGCTCAACGTTGAAGTGACCTATTATTTATTAAAGGTAAAATGGCAGCATAATAGCACGCTAGCCCAAAAAATCCTCTTAGTATTGTGATACTTTCATGTAGCTAATGCTGGAGAGCCACACACAACACTTCAGAAATATGTCAGGGCTGTTGTTTGGTTTGCCTGTTTGTGTTTGTCACATCTTCAAACAAGTATGAAGTCCAGCCTTTCTCCATACATCAAGGGCAGTGTGTTTTTAAAGACTGTGGAAAATGGACTAAAAAGCAATGAGCATTTGTTCCAGTAATGTGCCAGGATGGGCTCCTGGCAGGGCCCCTAGCCCTCCAGAAGTTAGATTTTATGGAGGGATAGCAATCAGCGTGCTTTTCAAGAAGAGGCTTCACATCTCACCAAGTATATCTTAAAGAGAGATAACATCGGATTGCTTCCCAGCCCAGGCTTCCTTAAGGACATTAATTCGTGAGTCTATTTGATAACTGACAGCTGAACTGTGAACTTTCGGGTTTTTGCGCCGTCTGTGAGATTGTGCTTCCAAACTCTCAGACAATGCAGTGGAAAAAAACTGGAAAATGCAGTTATACCTCAGTCCCATCACATGACTTGTCTGTTCTTGACCCCAAGTTCACATTCAACTTAACTAAGAAAATGAAACAGATATATAACAAGGGAAATGGGCCTGGGGGAGGGGAACAATAATGGCCACATGCTGCAATACAGAGAAGAACTGGAGCAAAGTATTAACACGTGAAAATCACAATTCAAGGCAGGAATAAATCAAATGGGCTGCAGAGACTGCAGTATATCCAAAGTACTTTCTATGAGGTAGAGAAAAGAGGCCATCCAGGGATTTGCAAAAGGGACAGGTTTCAGCCCCGGAAAAAAAAAATTATTGAACAAGTAACAAATATCACCCTCTGATCTAATTTTCTTACTTTGTAGTTTTATTCTTGACCTGCTGCAATCTTACAATGAGCTTTACAACTTTGTGGCTCGTGTGTTGCTTGAAACAAACTGACTCACCAAATTATGCACTTTACAGCTGTTGACACTACTGTAACAGCCTTGTCTATGGTACAATAGTTGACTGAAATACCTGAATATATAAAGACAGGCAAAGTTACCAATGACAGATGCATAGTCTCATCTTAGGGGTCCATGCCAGGACTTGCAAAGTGCACTAAGTCCCTAATAGATTTTGTGAGTGTTTTCCAACCAAAGTTCTGAGTATTCAGTCCTTGTCGGAATTATGTATACCCAAGATTGCATATGAAACTGCTTCTGGCTTCAAGAAACCTCAGTGTCAAACACAGCATTCACACTGGAAAGAAGAGGGATGTCAGGGAGAAAACAACCTGAATTTGGTCATAAATCTACCCTTGCATATACCATACAGAGAGGAAGTGGTAAAGCTGTGAGAGGAACTGCACAGAAAGGTCAAAAAGAGTTGGCACGAGCTGATTTGAAAAATGTACTTAAACCTTCCAAAATTTGTTCCCCACCTCTTAACTTGCTTTTTTCCTTCACTTTCAACAAGATCCTTGATCCATCGTAAATGCTTGAAGCTTCATTTAAGGCAATGCTTATAAAGGAAGAGGTTAACATCACCATCAGTAGCCAAGGAGTAGTTGTGGGTAGGTCTGTGCAAGCTTTAAATGCACAGCTCTCCTGTGGCACCTCTGTCTTACCTATAACAGCCCTTCTGCCAAGGTTAGGGGGTTGAAACTCTGTGTGAAATAGAAGAAAGCTAAATCACAAGAATCCTTTGTGATGTGAAGAAAGCTTCTTTGGAGGCTGTTATTCAGTGACAACCAAAATACTGTATAAGACTGTTTGAGTATAATTCCTGAATGGAGCTCTGCCTTATATATCTCAGGCTGTTTTATTCAGTGCTCAGTACCAGACAGACATTTCAAGTGTGCATGAGCAGGAATAGGAATAGAATTAAGTAGTTAATGGAAAGTATTTGTTATTGCCTAATTGCATGAAATATATCAGTATTTAAGGAAGTAAATGATGAATATAACGGACAGCCATGGACTTGTTCAAGGTTGAGCACAGCCCTGGAGTCAAAGATTAAACAGTCGTTGCCTGCCGTGATTCATCATCATGAACCTGTGGGTATAATGGCAACCAAGGAGTTTTTGGCCAAGGAGAAAATTCATAACATATGACAACTCAGTGGATTTCCAGTTATTTTAAATGTCTTTTTTTTCTTTAAATATAGACCATCTATATGAATATCTACTCATTGTTCCATAAGGGTCAATTAGCAGCCCTTGGCAATTATTCTTCCAGCTTGTGGGGCTCAATGATGCCTTTTTTTCTTCCACATTTTGAGCACAGTTCTCAAATGTTCACTTACAGAGAAACCCTCTGTAGTGAACAACCACATGACTTAATTTTACATCCAGAGCTGAAGTAGACATGTAAAAAAACCAGACTAACAAATGCAGGTTTTTCACATAATGATGATAACAGCCCACACAAATGGGACTTTTAATAACAAATTACTAGGCATTTGACCAGTAAATTTTTTACAGAAAATCAAAATCACAACTGATATAAACAATGGGCATGAATCTCTATGTTCTTCAGAGAAGTAAGTGACTCCTAAGGTCACTGGCTCCTGAAAGCAACAGTACTATTCCTTGCTGGGAAAAATGTTGCCCTATGAAATGTAGCTGCCCTGAATTCTATGAGTAGCTACACTTCTTGTTCATTTGCATGAAGGACCTCTCTCAAAAAGACAAGATGCATAAAGAAGAGTAACAAAAAATGAAACTGGAGATGAAAAACAAATGACATTTAAACTTCTGAAATACCTTATAATTAAAACTGAGCAGAGGTCACAGAAAGTAAGTAATTTTCATTAACACAAATGAAACCCAGCTCTTGGGCTGACACCACTAAAAAACAATAATAAAGAGGTTCACATAAAGTGTACTAGAATAAGATGTATTAGGACATTATCAAAAGACCAAAACTGTTCTGAATATATGAAAGTATTGCTGTAGTCTTTAGTCTAAGTTTGATATTTTGTAGTTTAACATTATTGGTTAATAAATCATTACGTGTCAATTCCATAAAGCGGGAGCCAACCTTCAAGCCTAGAGGGTTACTGCTATGGCTGTTACAGAGGAAGGAGTTTTCAGTAGTTTCACTAATCCCTTAAAACTGCTACTAAAGCATCCAGACTTAACATGAGCGCCACAGACAGCAGATGAGGCCTTTTTTCATCCTCTTCTACAAGCTGAAGAGGTGATGAGCCATGTGCTTTTAATACTACTAAGGTTATCAGATTATACTCTTGTGGGAAAAAAGTCAGAGCAAAGATGAATCTAAGTCAACGACAAAAAATGATGCAGAATAGGAGGGAACAAAACAAGATTTTTTGCCTCAAAGTTCTCTGTCACTAACTGTCGCAAGCTCAGCTTTCACAAAGTCTCCATGAGCATCAACATCCTCTCAGATGTTCATACTGACTTTTGTAAAGGGTTTTTCCCCCTCCCATGGCAGCCTGAAAATATTGGTCTATACAGAACAAATAGGCCATTATATTGTGTATTAAACAAATGCTGCACTGTTCTGGCAGACTTGATCATGGCATGCTTCTGTGTCCTTTGGAAGAATTATGCCGTAAGAACTCATTTTCCTGGCACTCCAGAAAGTGTCTCCTCCATTTATGCGCAGAGTTACTTCAAAGGAAACTACTGTGTAAAAGCCTAATGAAGGCAGTACAACTCAATTTGACGTGCTCTTGATGTGCAGTGGGCTCTGACATAAGTTCTCCCAATCATTCCAGTGTAAAGAAAAAAATCAGTCCCATGTCTTCTTTTTTATTGCATATCAAACCTCAGCTACCAAAACTGTGATCAGAAAAAGAAGCAATGATCAATTCTGCTGTGTGTCTGTGATGGTAACGGAAAAACAGAGGCCACGGATAGATTCATTTGGAAAAAAAGGAAAAAGTACAGAAACGTTATTCTCAGTCATTCAGGTAAAATCACCTTCTGCAATATCCAAAAAAAATGATATTTAGATGCCATTGTATAGACCAGAAAAATATTCACCATGTGCTCACATTGAAGTGCATGTTGATATTGCTGTTTTATTACCTACAGTGAGTTACAGGATCAAAGTCCTGAGGAAGGGAAAATAAGTTCTCTTGTGCTTTAAAATCATGGATTTTACTAAACCATGCTGAAATATTCAACTTCATTCCCTTTGCAAGTCAACAAACAAGACAGGGGCAAAAGCTCCCTCTCAGAAAGTGTTTGTTCTCTAGTATGAAATTAGTTTTCCTTTACCTTAATTTGTTCTGTTTGCTAAGGATTACTGGAGCTATTAAAGCTCAGACTTGAATTTTAAGATCAAATTACTTTCTCATGAATTTATCAGTGTATTAATCTCACACATCAGTGGCATCTTCCTTTATCAATATCTGTAGATCTCCTGCTTATCTCAGGAGTGGTAAACTGCCTATCCTGCCTGTAAATACACACATTTCTCAGTAGCCTGAGAGTTCATATAACCTTCCTCATGGCTGGGCCACCCCAAGCCTTGGTCTCAACTTTCAAGTTGAGAAGATAAAGAGAGAAGTAATATTTTTTTTTCCAATTGAAAGACTCCAGAGGAAGTTTCTTTATAACTTTGGGCTCCTTGGCAGTAACAGACTTTGGGAGAACAGTGTTTAGTGTGCCCTGTCACTATAAGGCTGATTGCTCTCATCTCCCTCAGGAAAGTTTTGTCCAGCATTTGCCTCCTCGCCCTCAGCTCTCTCATTAACGTGTGTATCAATAAACAGATTCACTCACCACACAGTCCTGAAATGCTGAGGAACAGCTACCAAAAGTAACTGAGCAATCATAGACATGATGCAGGTTGTATATCTTGATACATTGATCACCAAATGCACAATGTAACATCTCAGAAGGAGCCAATATAGGAGAAGAATAAGAAGGCCTAAAGAAACTTAAAAACCTGCACTATTTTTTTAGGGTAATTAATTCATACAATGTCTAGTTCCCAGACATATTAATGATAATATTAAAAACATTTTTCAAAAAGAGTAGAATGCAAGCCATAGTCTTCTCCAGAAATTAGACCTCCTGAAATGAGAGGTATTTAAGCTTTTGTTAACATAGAGAATCTGCTAATAACCTTAGCTCTTTTGTTTGCTCTAAATCATTTTGGATAAACCTTTTGATGTCACAAACAAGACATTCCCTGTACTTGATCAAGAAGCTGACACAGCTGGTCAAGGACTCCTTATGAATCAAGAAAGCTCACTTTTGACATCAGAACAGGACATGAGGGCTGGTGGTTGGTTCCTGCTTCAGCACAAACATGAGCAGGGAAGGTCTAGGCAGGTTTTGATAGCATAAGACAGACTACCAGATAATAACTGGATGGAAGCCCCACAAAGAGACTCAGTCAATTAATTCATAGGGTCCTTAAATAGTATGATCTAAAAACAAGTGCTGTAACCACATATGCATCAATATCAAACCACTCCGACACAGGGGGATGACAAAAATGTGAAGTTAATTACTGAATTCCCAGAAAAGAAAAGCTAAAGAGCATGATAGAAACATCACAGACAAGAAAGCACAAACCTGATCTCAAAATGAACATGAACAAACCCAGCATCACCAACAACCAGTATGACAAATCAAAGAATTTTACTATAGTACTGGAGAAAACAGATGACTTTGCAACACCTGTGGGAACAGATAAGCATTAATGACAGCACGGGAAAGATGAAAGAGATTAGCTAGTTATTTTGGCAATGTGTCCTTCTTACCCTGACCTACAGTGAAATGCACTACAATTTAACTTTTGCGTAAAATACTTAACATGACTCATAAAATGCTTTATAGGGAGTGTCAGCCAAGGTAGGGGAAGACTACAGAGAAACACAATTCCCAGGGAAAGTCCTAAGTAGATGAGATAAAAGTTTACACAATTTCCTGTTTTCCCTTCTGTACACACCACTTGTAAAATCTGCAGTTTTGTCTTCATGTTTTCTACTCCTCTGTGCCTGCTTTCATACTTTAATGCCACAAGGTAATGTGATACACCATGTTTTTATTACCTTGATTTACTTAACACACAAAATATATGCTTCTGGTTGCTGTTGAGTTTACAAAAGAAAGAAAATCACATCCCCCGCACCCAGCAACCTCCCAATTTTTGTGTGACCCCGGTAAATTCAATATTTAAATAGTCTCAAAATAAAGGGAGATATATCCACTATTCTGCAATGGAAGACTTACAACCAGTTTTCTTTGGTATCTCTTCCAAATCAGAATCCAGCAAATAGACATACTTGGTTATTCCTGAGGAGCATTATCTAGGACTTTACTGTAAATCATCCAGCACTGAAAGGCTTGGATAAATCTATATTTCAAATGCATGAATTTGCACCTGGAGTCTGAAATGTTTGCTACTTCTAGGCGATGGTAATGATTTGTTGTAGCATTTTGTTTCATTTTTCTTGTGAACTCAAAATGAATAGAAAATCACACTGGGCATCTTCTCATTTAGAAGAACACTTTAGTGTTATATGTTTACACATGATATGTAAAATCCAAAGCAAAACTCCCAAAAGCAAACACCACAAGCCCAGCAACCCAGACTTTCTACTTCTGCTAATTCCTAAAACCAGAGGGAGAAAGGGAGAAATTGGTGGGGAGAGTGTGAGGAAGACAGAGTGAATTTTGCTGAGAAGGGGCAGACAAGTAACAGGACACAGGTCAAACCTACTCACTTTCCCAAGCCCCTGCAGTGAGACTGGAAGACGGGACCCAAGGGAGGAAGACACCACCAGGAGGAACAGAAATAAGAAGCTGGGCTGGTGACAGAGCCACGTGGAAGGAAGTACAGGAAATTTTCACTTTTATAAGATCTAAGTGCAATTTTACAGTTGGGCTTAGAGGCAGCAGGTGTGTGTGAAACTAATAAAGGAGATAAATACGTCACTGGTTTGCACTGAGACATGCAGTGCATCCATAGTGCCAAGTCCATCCTGTCAGTAGTGGCCCTAACTCTCATGTCAGTGGAGCTGCGCTTGCAGATGCCAGGATTGACGTGGGCCTCCTTACACCTCTTAAAGACACCAAACAACACCAGGAAAAATAGAAAAATAAGGAGGAATGAGTGACAGGAATGGTGATGAGCTGCTGGAAAAAATAGGCAAGAAAGGAGCAAAAGCCACAAATCAAGCAGTGTGTTGAAATGAGTAAGAGGGTAATGGGCCAGGGAGGGGTACAGGCATTGCTGTGGTCTGTGGTGTCAGGACGCAGGGCAGCAGCAAGCACAGCTGTGGGGGGTGAGGACAGGTAGGGGAACTCTCCTGCTGCAGTTCCCCTGAGAAGAGAAGGGCTTTCTGGACCTGAAGTAGTTTAGTCTGGATGCATCATCCATGGGAACAGATTACTCTCCAAGCAGCTGCAGAGTTTGGGTTAGAATTTCTACAAATCAAGTTCCATTGGAAAAGGAACCAAACCAGCCCACAGCATGAGCCAGGATTAACATAGAGACAGCATGCTCCTTGTGCAGCTGCCCATCACCAGCAAAGAGAGAGATATCCCAGTCTTGGCAGATACCAGCCATGTGCATCTCTCTGGAACAAGATCTCTCCACTTGCTGGTCATTGTTTTGGGATGTAAGTGGCATGAAATCCCCAGCTGTGAGCTCCTCTAAAGTAGAGCAGCAGCTCCTTGCTAAATAAGCTCCAGTGGCTGGAGGCAGAGTGGGAGAAAAGATTTGTGTGTTTGCAGTTCCTCCATCTAAACAGGATTTTGCAGTATAAAAGTACAGGAACCCAACCAGGAACCAAAGGTACCACTTCTTTTCAGGGCTGCACATTTTGCTAACCTATCTGCTTACCTTCCTTGTGCTGAGTGGGGCAGGGTAGCCTTCTGGGTGGGACAGGATGTATCCAAGAATTATAGACTTTGGCTAGTTTTTTAATTAGTCATCTAACAGCACTTCATTGGGGAAATTGAGTCACAGCAGAACTTCCACACTGGTTTGTAGAGCACTGATTATCATACTGTAAACAAGAACTGAGCACCATGTGTGTGAGGAATGCGCAAGTATTTAAATGCATTCCTCCACTTACGGCTCAGAGTTCTTTCAAGGACTGTGTTCTGAGGAAAACACCTTTGCAATATCTACTAGAGAAATTAATGCTGCATAATTTTGAGATTTCATGACTTCTGCATTGTTTTATTGGAAAATAAAACCTTCCTTCAGCCACTAATGAGAATGAAGTATTTATATTTAATAGAGTTTAAGTGGTAGTGGAGAAAAATTGTGTCTTAAATTGAGACATCAGCTCCTAATTGTCCTTCTCAAACTGTATGAGACCATTTATATGCTGAAGAAAGTTGCTGCAGTACCTAACCATCTGTATAACCCTCTATCTCTATTTTGTTTATGTGAATTAAAATGGAGATTTACAGGAATCTGTGGTCTGCAGAATATCTTTGTTTAAAATATAATTGCCACGTATCAGCAGGAGGTCTCCTCTGAAGAGGCCTGAACAGCCGGTGCAAATAAATATTCTGGATGGCACTTTCTTTTCCATCTGACAAATTGCTGTCCTGCTTGGGTGCATGAAATGGGATGGAGCAAGGCAGACCCGGAGGTATTTTGTGATGCAGCAGAAATTAGTCAGCCAATTTAGTTATCACATAGGTCATTAAAACACAGGCATGAAGCCTCCTATGTCTTAACGTTTTGGTGATGAGATGTACGTAAAACAAGTTTTATACTGACAATCGAACAATGTTTTATGTGTCTGCTGGGGAAAATAAATGGAAAGACAAAAAAAAGGAGAGTTAACAGAGGTGGTTTACTGCAGAGATTACTTTTAGCTCTCACTTCATGTAGCCTCTGAGGACTTCTTTAATCAATAACAGTATCCCCTATGATCACAATGTTCCATCCTTTTTAATACGGGAATAAGAACAGATAACTCCCCAAAAGGAAAGGAAGAAGCTTGTTGAACAGATCAGCCTTGAGTTCTGCTACCCTTCCTGAATATAGGTCTCCTTCCTAGTGCTTCTCATAGGATAGTCATCTGATAAGGAAGGATATGTGTGTGACTGCAAGAAAAAAATATGTACTTATATCACATGTGTATTTGTCTGCATATGTGTTTATGTAAATATACCTGTACAAATGTCTAAGTTGTAAAATAACATTATTTCTCCTTTACCTGTGGAATTCTGATGTATTAAGTTTTGTGGTGGGCTCCTTGGAAGCAAACTGTTCTACTGCAGAGCTTCAGATAACCTTGTTTTTACCAAGCTTTCTTGTTCTCACAGTGGTCTGTTTGAAGTCTCTCATTTTACTAAGAAATTGCTTCAGAGATGGAAGGTCATTTTGGTTTTTCTTTCTTACTTGCGAGTAAAAAGCAGCTTTATTGTGGTAACAACATTAAGTCATTGGAAACAAATATAAGAGCAGAATGTTATTTATTTAATGAAAAATAAAGATTCTTTTAGATTTGTTATACTGACTGTCAGACCAACGTTTTTGCCATGACCTCTGATCCTGTCTTATGTGTTTGTCAGTGCATCTCTGCACATATTCAAATTGAACACTGAAATGCTCTGGGCGCTGCTGAAGAGTAGATTGATTGGAGCCTCAAGATAGACTTCACACTACTCATAACTCCTACAAAACAAGAAGGCTGCAGGTCTTTTAAGCCCACGATGAACACACTAATAAGGTCAGATTTTCACTTCTTAGATACCCTTGAGCACATGGTATCAAAGTGTTTCACTACCCCAAGAAAAACCTGGTGGTCAACCTGTGATTTAAAAAAGGTAGCAACTTAATTTTTTCACTCACAGATTTGGAGTGCAAAACCATGAATTTGTGCCCAGAGAACAGTTCAGACATATTTAAACAAATTTAAAACAAAATTATACCTATGCTCGCCTTGAATTTTTTTACTGTCTTTAAAATTTTGCCAAGGATTGCTAACATTTTGTGATCCTAATAATTAAAGATGCTAAATGTTGTCTCCAACTGAACGTTATCCTCATTACAAAAATGTTCTGAAGAGCTAAAAAGACAGATCTGGGGTGGAATGCAAATGGCTGAGAACATCTGTTTATTGCTATTTTAATTGCCCAGCAAGATGCTTTATTGAATGGGTCACTATAGGTCTTTTGTTACATCTGGCAGCTCTACACAGACACGTCAGACACAGAGGGTGTAGAAAATGACAATAGGTGTTAGGATTCTGAATAATCCTCTGGATCACTGGAAAGTTTTTTCTAAAAATAAAATTTTCTTTTTGATTTAAAGCACCTATGTACATATTTCCCCAAAAGAAATGTGACAGAAGCAGACTAGAGCTAAAAACAAATTGCAAAGTTTTGGCACTCAAAATTTTGTTGCAATTCAAGCTTGCCCAGTGCTAATTCCATCTCTCCAGTGCAGAAAATACAATGGTGATGTAATCTGGATAAAAATTACCACACCATTTCAGATAAGTTCTTAAATATAATAGTATAGGGGAAGGAAAAATCTGGCTAAACAAAGTCCTTGGGTACATAACTAATCCCACTACAGAGAAACAGGACTGCTTGTGTGCTCCAAGATAAATGGATTCTTAAATGCTACAATAAGCTGAAGCCAAAGAAAACAGGTATAGAGGGAGACAAGAAAGACATGTTAGTGGAAATGCAGTATAAGAGAGAAAACCAGTGCAAGAAGATAAAAGTTAAGAAATTTCAGTCAATCAACAGGGATAAGGCTAGAGGAAAGAACCTGAAACTATTGTTTGGGAAAGAAAACTTGAGAGGTTTTTATTTCATTCTCAGTGATTATTGTTGTGGATGAACATTCAGGTGGAAAAAGTTCTCAGCAAACAAAAGGGAGCATTTGTTGAAGAGGAATTTTACACTAAGTTTTATCAGGTTTTTCTCAGAGATACTTCATCATACAAGTTACATTCACTCCATCAGTGAGCTGCAATGCCATAGGATATGTGAGCCCAAATAAAACAAGATGCCTCAAATAACTAAGAAAAACTGAGATCCTTTGTCAAGGAAAAAAAAATTGAGATGCAGGCTAAAGGTGAGGCAAGTTATAAATTTTATAGTAAATTCACTTGTGAATTGCAAGCTGCTATGTTCCCTTCACAGAAGGAAAATGGCACGGATTTGTCAAGTAGCATTTCACAGGAAACACTTCCTCCAGCTTATACGTGGTTTGTTCTGGGTATTACAGTTGAACCGACATGGTTCTCTGAGCCTGATGCAAAGGTAAATCCCACTGTCTGGGTCCTCATTTACACTGTCAGGGAGCTGAATCATGCAAAGGCAGAGTGAACTTTCAGGTACTTCAGTGGTAACGCTGAAATTCCGGTTTCTTTTTCCAGCTGACTTCCTCTCCACCCCTGCTGTTATCCATCTACTCATTGTTCCTTGCAAGCAAACTCCTTCCAAGGCTGCTTTCTAAACCAGGTGCATCAAATGATGCCTTTGCACTCATAAACTAGCTAGAGGACAGGTAGCAAAGCAAGAGATGGAATATTGTATGGAGAAGAAAATTCAGATTAAAATGTACCATATAGTCATGGTAGATCATTCAACCAGCTGGGCTAAATGTCAAAGTGACTGACACTTAACTCATGCAAAACTCCCACAGATTGGAATAAGAGCGATGCATAAATAGTGACTTCAGGATCAAGTCTGTTCCCGGGAGCTACTGAACACTTCACTTGTACTGCAGTCCTGGAATATGCTTGTCAGCATCCAAGAATCTGCCCCAAATTCTGGATGTGTTTTGCAGAGCACCAGAAACTGTAAAATTCTCATTTTATCCCATTGCTTAACAAAAACTTTATTTTGTTTTTATATAAATATATATATATATATGTTTTTAATCATTTTAAGAACAATTTAACTGAGAACAACAAATACTAATCACCCGTGTAATGCTGAAAGAAAATATGCCAATGATATGGTCACCGAGAGGCTGAAATATTATTGTCCAGAGGTTGATTGCACCATTTGTAGCGATTTAACATGCCTAAATCTACTTGTCTTCTTACTAAGATGGAGTGTAAATAACACAGGAAGTTTATACAGGTTGTCATCTTGTACTACTCTCACCGTAATTAATCCAGAATCAAAATCTTCTGGACTGACAAAAAGGTCTCTGTTATTACAGCAAATTTACTTAAATAATTAGACACATCATGCACATTAAAAATTGTTAAATACTTGAGCACTACAGTCCACATGAAGGTTGTATGTAGTTGTTTGCACCTCTTCTTAACCTAATGCAACTCAAGAGTTTGGAACCTTTCCATGTTTTTTCCTAGGAGGACCTTCATATACTAATGTAGTTCTGCAAAACTACAAGAGTCTTTTGCACTTTTTTTTTGTTTTGTCAGAATTGCTTATCCAATTTTTTGAAAAAGAAACATCAATAAAATTAATAAACATTATTAGTTTAATCAAAGCTAAAGCAGCTTCTTGTATTTCAGGGATGGGCACCAACAGATTTCAACTCTTTCTGAAGCTGATTCCAACTCCTGCAATATGGATCATTGTATTCTGCCACGGAAAGCGAGGAAATACAAAGATAGAAAAGGGAAATTGTTTTTCCCCACCATTGTTCCTGCTCAATGTGGCAAATACCTCTGACATGTTACTTAGATGGAGTCTGAATCTACCCCAGAAAAAAGTGAACTACCACATATAATTCAGAACAGAAGGCAATAGTTTTAGTAAAACCCTTTCTCCTTAGCTTCTGTGAGTGACAGAGAGAGGCGAGTTTCTCTTGTAAACTGCAGAGTTACACAGTTTTAGCACCTTGCCAGTGCAAGAGCATGTTCATCACTGCTGGCTCCAGTGGAGCGCACAGCCTCGCCGGAGCAGAGCGCGGGGCTGTGTTTAACAGGTCCCTATAATTCTCTGGTCCATTGGTTCAACAAATGAATGCATGTTCATTGGTAGTAAAGTAATCCAGTTTTGTCACAAATATCCATAGTCTGTCTTCTGCAAAACCTGAATGATTATCACATAATCCAGACCTTTTTTTCTTCTAAGTTTCATCTTCTCTTGTAATTCTTTCTTGGATAACACTTCCCTGCATATGTAGTGTCAGCCAACTGTACATTTTTTTAGAATCTCAAAGTATAAGCAAGTGCTTCAGTGTTCATAGGAACCTGGGTTATTACTTTTTTCCTAAGGGCACAGCCTACAAAGGATTTTCTGCTGCTTTTCATAATTATTCCTTTTTGTTGGTTCTCTTTGTAAACATTTTGACAGCAGCTCTCACTTCACACCTGGACATTTCAGGAGCAGCAACCTGACAGCTCTCTCCATCTCCAGCCAAATAAAAATGTATAGCCAGTTTTCATGACTTCGCACAGAATTTCACGCAGAGCTGCCCAAAAGGAATTCATCAGCTTTTGAGTTTCACCCCAACTTACACTGCTTCAAAGTAATTTCACCTCTGATGCCCCTTGCAGGTTTCAGTCATATTCACAAACTCCAGCTTGCCCCAGTCCCAGTCTCCCTTGAGAGTGCTGGCAGGCAGGATGGCATCCAGCGAGTGCTGATGGTGTTGCAGTTCCAGGAGAGACCAGAGCTCATCTCCTCACAGTCAGCCCTGGGCAGGGTGTCTTAGTTTGAGTGAAAAAAACCAAAATGTTTACCAAAAAGCAGAGGAGAGGATTCCTCCACAATAATCATGTCAATCCTTATTAAATTTCAGAAAAAGGAACTTTAATTAGAATATGGATATAAGAAGGATAACTGTTCTTAACTACTGTATATATACATATATATGTAGATACAGATATAACTGTAAACAGACCAGAGCAAACTACTCCCCCAGCACCAAAAGTAAAAACAAAAGAGAACAACCCCCAAACTGTTCCTCCTGGAGCAGTTATATTTATGGACAGTGTCAGTGTCACCCCTCGGCTGGCTGTGAGGTGAATTCTCAGTCTTTTCCCAGCGAGGCAGAGACAATGAGTGGACACTCATGTGGACTCTCTTCTCTCTCTCTCCTTGTCCTTTGTTCAAAACTAAGAAGGAAATGCTAGGAGTGGAGGGGTGGTGATAGTTCCCAGGAATCTCTTTGCAGTCTAATTCGGTCCCCAGGAAGAAAAAAGTCTGCAGCATGTCTCAAAGCAGCCGTGACTCTCCTCTCTCCCTCTCTCTCTCTCTCTCTCTGAAGCTCAGGGTGCCCAGAGATGGAGGGAGAAAAGCAAAGAGCAGAGACAGAAAAAGACAAGCAGTGGCTCCTTTTCTGCACCTGCCCAAAGAAAAGCCCCAAAAGTCAAGCCAGTGCACAGGGAAAAAACCTCTCCACCACCCTCAGGTGCTGGGGTTCTGTTTTCTCACCTCCATCCCACCATTCAGCTGGAATCTGAAAATCATCAGCCATCCTTTGTTCTCAGTCCTAGCACTCCAAGCCCAAATCTTTGTGTTGGTAAGGTGAAAAAAATTCCCTGAGGGACTCCTCCCAACACCACCTTCCTGTATTTGAACCTTTAATAGCAGGGGTTCTGCTATACCTGCAGCATCCTGCTGTAAAGGAACCTTTGTTCCTTGTGAGAATGTTTGGTGATTAACTCAGAATCAGAAAGACCATCAACTAACATTTAAAAATGTATACTGAAACCAAGAAAGAAAATATTCTTTCTGTATTAGCATCTTTTTGCTTCAAAATCTAAGGAATGGAATTTCATGTAAAGAAAATAGTTTTAATTTGAATAAACATTTTCTTTTCTTTATCTTTCTTTAAGAAAATAATAATGGTTGTAATCAATAATGATGGCTGCAGCTCTCAATTCAATTTGCAGAGATTGGCTGAACATTTGAGGAGAAATATTTGATCTCCAGTCTGCAACAGGGCACCAGCTGAGCATGGTGCAACATTTTCTTTGCTAGGGCCTACAGCAGTGACGTTATTCCTTACACTCACTGTGAGGAAGAAAGAAATGGTCTTGTGGTGGAGGTGCAGAAGCCAAGCACCTCGGTCCTGTTCTCAGCCCCACCACAGATTTCCTGCACACTCTGCGGCAAGTGACACAACCCCTCTGGGCCTACATTTATTCCTCTCTGAAGTCTGCCTATGTTTTTATAGGCACCTTTATCACTGCAGTTGGGGAAGACCTGCTTGGGGCAAAGCAAACAAACTTGCCTTGAAGCTCAGCTGCTCCAGTTCTGCAGTTCCCCTTTTATTTCAGCGGAGACACTTGGAGGCATAGCGCAATATGCTCTGCACACCTCCCAGCCTGTGGAAGCTGGAGGCTCGATCAGCAGCCCAGCTGCTTCAGCTGCGCAGAGGATGTGCACTTCCACCCAGCTGAGGACAGAAATCATGTCAGGAAGATAAGGACAGTCAATATTTCACAGCTGGTTCTTCTCTCAAATAGAGATGAAAAGCTCTAGTCTTGAAAAGGTCACTGAGAGGCAAATCTGACCCACTAAGTCAATGCATAGGTTGCTATTCAAATATTTGATGTATTTAAATTAAACATTTTAAGTGAAAAAAAATATTTTCTCATTATGTTTTGGATAGCCCCAAAACTGAGATGATGATGATGATGAGTGTAGAAGTGCAATTCAATCCAAGGTCTTAAATCTTAACTTGCACATCACAGGCTACCAAGAGCCTCAAAAATTCTCTTTTCTCTTTGCTATCCTTAGGAATTTAAATAAAATATCACATACAGAAGGAAACAAACTGAAATATTAAACTCAAACATTGCTTTCAGAAAAAAAAGCACTTTGAAATAAGAATGAAGTACAGAAAATCACCAGAGTAACCTGTTTTAATATTTTCTGTTGTTATCATGATGATTTTCCAACTGAAAGGATTATGATACTGCATGTAATCATTAAGTAAATACCCAGCATTTTGGATCTATAGCTGAAATAAAATCTGAGTGTTGTTAGTGACAAGTATCATTATTTTCTAGATACTCAGCCGTCCTGAAATGACCTCGAAAAGAAGCATCACAAAAATACATTGTAGATTTTATGAGGTCAGTTTCAATTATATCCAGTCTGTTACTTCCAACACACTTTCCTCTGAGTGCTGTATTATTTGAAAACAGTACTTTATATTTCCAGTGATATTCTCCAGTTTTTTAATAAAACTCCTTTGAAAATGCCTATTTATCAATAGCAGGCGTAAGTCTGATTTTTGCCCTGGGAAACAGTAGTATTCCTGGAAGAACTACTTTAGGTAGCTAGAAAGATTAAAAACATAATTTAGTCTTATACAAACATGAAGTATGACTATAAAAATCTGCCCTTCTAGATATATGATTTGTTCTTTGGTCAAAATTAAAGAATGAAAATACTTAGCTAAAAGGTGTACTTTTCATCTTCTACTTGCTCTTTATAGCAGAAATCCACTTATCTTGGCTTTCTATATAAGGTATTTTACATCATCTAGAATTATGTCCATGTGTGTATAAAGGTTGTGTCAGCATTTCCATTATAAAACCGTATTTTAGGGGGTTTATAACTCAGTCATAAAAACTCATTCCACACTGAAACTTGGCATGCAAAATCCCAGCCTGGAACACTTTTTTATCATGATAATTAAAAAAAAAGGAAAAAAAACAAAAAAGAAAAAACCAGACATGCTTGACTGTTACTCAGTTTTCTGAATGACACATGAAATGAGAAGAATTTCAGGTGGGGATGAGGGACAGTGGCTGCTTGGTGACAATGTTGCTCACTGGTGTTAAAGGAATGGGGAACAGTACAATTTCAACCTTTCCTTAACTGATACCTTGAGTAGTTCACAATATCCTGTTGAAGGTGTGACTACTGAGAAGATACATGTAGTAATGACTGCACTGTATTCAAATTCAGCACTATCACTGTCTCAATGTGAGGGAAGAAACACTTCCAGTCCAACATGTTGATATCACATAAAATAAGGGAGGTAGATAAATGGGAAAGGAGGAGCAAAAACAAAAACTAAAAAACCCCAAATTGTTTTCAATCGGGAGATTTGTTTAACAAAACACTCAGAAAGGTATGTCCGTCCTCCAAGTCTACCACTGGCAAGAAGTCTCAGAGGAGAGCTCAGGTAGCAGAGGAAAGGTGGCTACAGGTAAAAGTGATACCCTTCAGAAATGACAAATCACATCTCAAAAAGGAGAAGCACATAAATCATGACAAGTTAAATGTTAAACCTCAGGAAGGCATGCCAATTTAGTGAGGAGCAAACTTAATAAAAGAACTCATTAAAGGAATAAAAGTTAATAATAAAACCTTTTTCAAATGTTTCAAGAGCAGGAAGTCTGTCAGAAAGTCAGTGGGGTGAATCCCAGATCTGAGAGAAGAAAAGTTCTTGGTGACAATAAAACTCTCAGAAATGTTACATGAATTATTTGTAGCTTGCCTTTGTAGAATCAGTCATGCAGGCTCCAAAACCAAATCTGAACTCTGGAAGAAATGAATTGAAGGACCTGCCTCAAACTGGATCTATAGAAGTTTTTTTAAAAATTTCAAAAACTGAGAAGTGCTCTATTAAGAAAAATGGTACCTACCCCCCAAAAAGCTGAAGGGACTAATTCAACTAAATTGCAAACCATAGTGTGGAAATTATCACTTAAACCAGCCTCTGTGTGTGTGAGCATCCTTACAAGATTGGAGGATAAATTGACCTTTGCTTTGAGCCAGTATGGAGGATCTTATGGTCTATGTACTTACAAGTATTTTTTTTCTTAAAATGATATATCTAATTTTTTGTTCCTGTCATGAAAACTCAGCTTTTGGTGACCTAGATACTCCAGCTACACAAGATTAGAAATACTAGCACAGAAAAAAATTTTTCTTCCCTAAGTCTCCTTGCTAGAGCTTCCACCTAATAACTACTGGACTGATTGTTTAGATCAGGAAGCAGCTAAAGAAGCTATTTATTTGCAATAGTATCCAGGAAACTGGTCTTACACATTCCTGCTCCCTTTGCACCACTGAGCCCTGTGGTCTGGAGAGAGCAGCCACCATGCTGACAGTCATGCTGCTGGGAGGAGAAAGTTTATGAACGTTGCATCAAAAATCCTCCACTGAGCAAAGAGACCACTTTCATGACAATATTTCTGGCTTGGGGGAGTCTGGATCCAAGACTGTCTATGTTAAAAGGGATAAATCCATTAATTAACATCCTTAATCCTTCTGAAACAAATTCACATTTGAAGCTGACTGCAAATGTAGCCCTCAGGAATGGGTTGTACACTGAGATCACCCAGGGCTGTAGAGCTGTCTGGGACACTACAGGTGCTTTAGAAGAGGACTGTTTTGGTACCAGGGCAGCAGTGCTGCACTGTGGCCTCTCCCAGCCCCTGGGCTGAGGGACTTGCCATTGACTTCCCAGGATGCCCCATGTACACTCAGCTCCAGCTCTCCAGCCCTGCTACCACATCCTTCTCCTGATGGATTATGATCTTGGGTTGCAAGCCTCAGAAGCAGACAGTTCAAAGTCCTGATGCCAGGTCACTAGTGATAAAATGTTGTTTTACTTTTTGAAAAAAAACACCGACATCCTAGTTGTCTTTGTTCCTGTCATTTAGCTCTCTTCACTGTTAGACACTTAATTGCTTTCCATTCCTACCAACAACTGTTTGAAAGGTGGGAGCGTCCTCCTCCACAGCACTACAGCGCAGTGTCACCCACACAGACAGCGTCTTGCCCACTAATTGCCGTTATTGTCACTCAGTAACAGCACTGGGAAATCACACAGCTCTTCTGTTTCTGCCACCTCCTGCAGAGGAAAACAAACTTCACTTGTTTTCAAATGATGCTCCTGCTTACTTCAGTTTCAGAGCAATTTTTTACAATCTTTGGTATTAGCTTTGATTGTTGTCTTGGTTTCAGAGTTACACATATGCTAAAGATTACTTCTATAGAGGGGACAGGTGGGGATCTCATGCATGGAGGTTGCATTCCAGTACAAGACTGGACCTCACATCACTGATGATTTTCTTGCCTTTTTTGACTCTTTCCCACTTATATTTTGTGAAAGACCTCGTCCAACTCAGTGTTGCTGAGAACAATGCATATGACTCCTTCATGAAAAAGAAGGGGGATTTTTGGGGGGAGATGTCTCCCCTACATCAAAACTATGGGCAACGTGCAAGACAAAACAGCTATAATGCACCCACATCCCATTCCAGTGGCGGTGGGCAGACAGAAACAGGGATCACCAGCTCTTAGACCCACCTGAGCAAGTCCTGCCAGGGATATTGATAGTAATCCCAGTTCATTGTTCACCGTTTCCAGAGAGACAACACGTTTTTTAACTAAGGTGTTGCATCTTCCAGTAAGAATGTTTCTGACATTTATGAAGTAGTGCTCCTCCACAAAATTACTTTCCCAGAGCTGTCCAGCTGTTAATCCAGGTTTTCATGACCATATCTGGTGTGCACTTAGATATGAGAAAATATATATTCCCCTCAGGTAGTGAGGAGAGAAAGTGTTCATTTCTCTACTACTGTCAGTTTGGCTCTCAGGCAGACTGCATCACTTCTTTCCATCCTTCAGTCCAGATCAATAAGATCCAAGTACAAAGCAAACTTGTGTTATGGAAGACAAGGAGTTAAAGACAGAGAAGTTGAAAATGCTGCAAAATTCTGAAAGCTTCAGTGATGCATCTGATGTTCAGCCTTACAATACTGCATATCATACTGCTGGTTTTTTCTTGTCCTTCTCAAGTATGTTATGAGGAGCATGCTAGATGGTGTTAAGCAAATACTGACACTGTGCAAGTGTCACTGGAGGCTTCTCTAACCTGTGCTTATCCCGTTGCTGATGCTGCTTTCTTGGTGACAAAAGTATATACTGTGAATTGGTGCTCAGGGGTATTGAGAGATTCCTCTCACACAAATAAGGTAGGGATGCCTTGCCTGTGAGAGGGTACTGCTCTAAGAAACATCTACCCCTCCTTTGCCTGGTACTCCAGGAGTACTTTGATCGGTAACAACACTGGGTTGATTTTAGGGTGGGGGGTTGGGTATTTTTCTCACCCATAAAAACAGAATCACACCTATCTCTAGCTGTGCAGAGGCTCTGTTACCATTACTGCTCAGTTGGTGGTCACTAAAACCTGAGAGCACTTTGTCTAGTTGTGCTGCAGCTTCTGAGCCTTACCTAAAACTCAGACTAAGCCACAGGTTCCCATGCTGTCACGGCACTGGAACTTCTCAAGGTTTGAGGAATGCTCCTCTTTCCCTGTAGCCTGCATGGGACAGGCAGCATGGAGGGCTTACTAGACCCTAAGTCCCTCCCTTAAGTGATCCTGTAGGCAATGTGAACCTATATGATGAATCTTACGGATTGACAGATGATTTTTTTTGGTTGCCCTGGAAACTGAGACCAGAGTCCAGACTGTGTGTTAGAGAATAGGCCTGGGTTGGACAGGTGAAGAGGAGAGCTGTCATGAGCCAGGCATTGTCTGGGATGACTGGCAAAAGACAAAATAAGAGATGTGTTGGTGGAAAAATAGTAACACTAATAGGTCACCACATTTACTTAATGCAGACTGTGAAGCTTTTCACCCCACAATGAACAGGAGGTGAGGACAGGATGACTTCACTCTGAAAAACCAGTCAAGGACAACCTGTAAGCAGCTGAGACAAGGCTTCCCACTTTCACACAGTCCAGATCCCAGGGATCCTCGTTCCTGAGCACCATAACCTGTACCTGAGAAAGAAAAGCTCTTCAAAGGCTGATATATTTAGGAAATATTTTATAGGTAATCTCTCTTCAAGAGAGTTTCTCTTGATTTATACTGCTTGAATTGTAGTCCTTACGGTAGCATAGGGAATGAAAACATTTGATTTTATCATGACATTCAATACTGAAATCTATAAAGGAAGTCCCCTTGGTTTGAATAAGGAAAGAATTAACCAATATTGTAAATTCTGCTGATTTCTGCTAATACTGGTTTTGTTTTAATGGACAGAACATTATAATACTGTACCATTTGGAACATAAAGTCTGAAGAAAGCCTGCATTTGCTTTTTTTCCACACAGTTTGTTGTTTTCTGTATTTTGGCAGGGAACAATCTGCATAGCTTCCCGATCACAAAGCAGAAGTAGCACTTCAACAAAAGAAGAAAAGTTGGATTGCTCACAGTGTTAAGTAGCTGTAAACCAGAGATTAAATGTGGGGAAAGAAAATGAAATAAGGATTACTTCAAATAGATATTTGCTTTATTTTTTCCACTGTGTCACAAAAAAAAATACAATCAACTTTTTAATGTCTTATCTGCCTTTTCTGTTTCTGTAAGGCCAGGTCTAGAATAGAAGCATCTGGGGTTTTATGACTATATGATACAAGGCAGACTTTGCTTGTAATGGTAAAATTAATGTTTGCAGGAACAGTTTCTTGATATCCACTCTGAACAACATAATTAGTAGCTGTTGAAGTGCAACTTTGCTATAAAAAAATCCAGCAGTGGGGATTTTGTAGACATAGGTACATCACTCAGCCCCTCCTGGCATAGGCTGTTACAGCTATGCTGGAAAATACTGGTGCTGTAGATATGGTTACATCCCTATTTGTGAGTAATTTCTTCCCTGTCAATCACCTCAGAATTAAGCAGGAAAGCCTCACAAAGCTTCACTTTAGTTATAGGAAGGAAAGATGAGTTTAAATCGTGCCCTAATATATGGCCGAAATACAGTGAAATAAAGGCCAAAAGCCAAAATATGGATGTGTTTGTTAAATCACAGCTCCTAATGGATGTGAAAAAAAGATTTCTGCATGAGGAGAGTAGTCCCCCAAATACTGTCAATCTCAGTTATTCTAGGGAACTCAGCTATGGAAATCCAAGTCAGATAGGAATATGTGCAGGAAGTATTTGATTAATTGGTATTACAGCTTCCACTGTGCAGCAAATGATTAAACAGATTGATCAGCACTTTGAAGGAACAGCAAGTTTTCTGTTTTCTTGTGATAAAGGCTTTCTCCATTGTGCTATCCAAGACATTGCCTTGTATATTCCCTTCATGCTGGAAAAATCAGAAAAGGTCTTTCACTGTCTGGAGAGTATTAGCAATGTCATTAATGATCAAATCAAGAGACATGAAAGTCACAGTTTTTGAGTTGAACATTTATAGAAATCTGATCAATGAGATCAATGACTGAGCATTTCATTATGGTGTTATTGGGGGTTTTATAAAATATGTGATAACATTAATTTAAAGTTAAATTTGAAGCAAGAAATTAATCAAAAATTACTTGTGTGCTAAAATGCTTGTCCAAAGCATGAATTAGATAACAATATCAGCTCTTTATTTTGCAAATGGAAACCAATACAGCTCAATTGACTATAAAACTGAATGTCAATTAAATCACACACTGAAGCCTGTGGAGACTTAATGGAATATACATATATAAAAATATATATTACTTACTCCTCAGTTTAAACCATTTTAACTATGATCTTGCTGCATTATCTCATTACATATATTTGCATGTGTACATGCTGCACTGCATTAAATGAAAAAGAGACGTCTAAAAGGAAAGGAAATTTATGACAGATTTCAGAAAGCATGGTGGATTGCTAGAAAAGGAATAAGGAGGCACAATGATGTTAGTGGACACCCCTGTCTGGCTTCATGTGTCCTGGAGACATTTATTTGATTGCATCCAAATAGAAGCACAACTGTGAACTTCCAGGTGCTGGGAATAAGAGAAGAGAAGGAGCTGAAAGCAGCCAGAGAAGGCATAGAAAGCACAGTCTTCCTCCATATGCAAGACAGAGATGTCCCAACAGTAGAATTCATCACTGCCTGCAAGTTAAAACAGTTTGGGGTTTGTTTTTTTGTTTTGTTTTGTTTTGTTTTTAAGAGGGATATAGGTTGCCTTGGTTTTACCTCTCTAATTTACCTTTCAATAAGCAAAAGTTTTTGTTCTCAAGGAAGGTCTTCCTTTACCCTTACCACTGCCATGAAAAATTCCCAGGAAAAGAGGTTTACTGATGTCAAATCCCATTTGACCTGTATCTTTTCTCTGTTGAAATACCAGAGATGGCAAGCTTCTAGGGCTGTGGGACCTAAGAGCTCAGACAAGAAATAGGTGTAGGAGACCAGGTCTCTTGTCTGACACCCATAGAATCATAGAACAGAAACATAGAATCAGTTGGGTTGGAAAAGACCTCCAAGATCATCAAGTCCAACCCTTGGTCCAACTCCAGTCCATTTACCAGATCATGGCACTCAGTGCCACGGCCAATCTCAGTTTAAAAACCTCCAGGGATGGGGAATCCACCACCTCTCTGGGCAGCCCATTCCAATGCCTGATTACTCTCTCTGGAAAGAATTTTTTTCTGATTTCCAACTTCAATTTCCCCTGGCAGAGCTTGAGCCCGTGCCCCCTTGTCCTATTGCTGAGTGCCTGGGAGAAGAGACCAACCCCCACCTGGCTACAACTTCCCTTCAGGTAGTTCTAGACAGTGCTGAGGTCACCTCTGAGCCTCCTCTTCTCCAGGCTAAACAACCCCAGCTCCCTCAGCCTCTCCCCATAGGACTTGTGCTCCAGTCCCTTCACCAGCCTTGTTGCTCTTCTCTGGACCCGCTCCAGCCCCTCAATATCCTTCCTGAACTGAGGGGCCCAGAACTGAACACAACACTCAAGGTGTGGCCTCATCACCAACGCAGAGTCCAGGGGAAGGATCACTGCCCTGGGCCTGCTGGCCACGCTGTTTTTGATCCAGGCCAGGATCCCATTGGCCTTCTTGGCCACCTGGGCACACTGTTGGCTGGAATGGACAAAAGGATTTAAAACTTATTGGCCTCTTATTCATGACAGGTAAGCTGGAAAAAAGTCCAAGGACTTTCACTAAACCCCTAACACACTATTTCTAGATTAACCTCTAGTACACATTAAAGTATCTGCAGCTGTTACATGCTAAATTGGAACACATACCCATTTTCTAGTATTGGGCCTTGCATCAGAGTATCACGTGCAAATTATGTGTGTCACTACTTGAGATGCAGTCTTCCAGTTCAGCATTTCTATGTAAATATATCCAGTAACAAGCGTATTTCATGAAGATATGATCTAACTTTGACAGTTTTGGTATGTTGTGTGCAGTTCTCACAGTGGTGGGCTTCTGGGAAGGTGCCTCTTCTGGTCCTGCCCCAGCAGCAAGCCTGCTCTGTAGCCAAGGGTGATGTGGAAATGGGTGTGTGCCAGGTTTTAACCAAGTCCAGCCAACATCAACATATACTGCAGCGGATAATTGCCTATAACACCATTACACCGGAAACTAAAACCTGATTACTGTAAGATATGGGAGCAGGACAGTGTTCCTCACTCCCATGCAATGTTCATCACTCACACAGCTGTTACTGCCTGCTAACTTCAGCTTCTCAGATATGCTGAAGAACACAGAAAGGTCAAAATAAACATCCAGGAGACATAAAAACCCATTTCCTTTTCAGTTGAACTATCTCCAAAGTACTAAAACATGAACATATGTTACAGTATTACTCACTACATAAAAATACATATGTTAGTAGATATACAGTACAGTTAAAACACAAAATTATACAATCTACATATACTTATATAAACATCATCTCTCAACACACTCAGTCAATCAAATCCTAGATATAAAAATATTTTCTTATTCTCTAACAGACACTGGAGAAAAAGTTACAGAACTTTGAAATGTCTTGAAAATTTCATTACATTCATAAGTGATGGGATGTTTTTAAATCAAAGTATACAGTGTTGCCATTCTCCATGATGTCAATGAATTCTCATTAGTTTACAGTTTTTAAAGTCTCAGCTCCTGAAACTCCAACTTCAGCTTTTTAAAAACAAGGGCTTTGTCTTCCTCCTTGAGAGAAACAGTTGATGTCAGTTTTGATACTAAGAATTCAATTACCAGAAACAAATAAAAATAATTCAAGTCAGTATTTTGGAAATCTCACTCCTTACTCTAACAGTGAAGTTTATCATTAAATCCACATGATTCTGCTGAATCTTTTTTTCAGACACATTTTCTTCCCAATTATTATAGTTTAAAATAAAATGCAAAAATATTAGGGTATTTTAGCTGCTTTTTTAAATTATTTATTAGAAAGTAAAGTCGGTTTTCTAAGCCTACCTTTTCCTCCTGAAAGTTCCTTTAATTTTTAAAAAGCCAAGGAGACTTGAAGACTCAAGCTTGGCAGAACTTATTGATTTTAAACCCTGAAAATAATTTTTAAAAAAGTATTTTGTCATAGCCTTGGCCACAGGTAAAATGTTTTCTTTCTATCTGCCAGTCTTGAACCTTCCTCACTGATGGCTGAGCTCAGAGCTTTCGATACAAACAGAGCGCACGCAGAAGACCAACACCTCTTAGGCATTGCTATAGGAAGACATACCAATTCATAGTGGCCGAGGTTTATGCCTTTCAAATCTCACAGCAATCTTCAGCCTCAAACACGTGTCCATGAAAGCCCCCTGTTAGCATCTTATGCCTTAACTAGCTGTTGATTGTACTCAACTTTTTCAGGACACAGCAACTGAATGCTTTGGATTCCTACAAACAAAACATGTCACCTGGCAAGCCCTTGGCACTGGCAAGGCAGTAGAGTGCTTCAAAAATTGAGGCAATTAGTCAAAATCTTTACCTTCATTTCACCAGCCATAATTTTTCAGTTATTTCATCTCTTCAAGGAAACATCTTCTGGTAAGAAGTCCCAAAGCAGCACCTGTGTACAAAAATCAGGGCTTATGCTCCCTACAAAAAGGGTAGATACTGATTTTTTAAAATTGTTTTTAGGTAGTAGGAAAAAAAATTTTATTTAATTCATGCTTTTGAGCTGGCTCTGTACAGATGATTGAGTTTAAGTTAAGGTTACAGGAATATTTTTTGGCAATTGATTGCTCAGCAGCCCTGCCACTGGCCCCCAGGCACAGAATCTGGTTGAAAAAAATTAGAAATTATGGCATGCAGAAGCTCTTTTTTATATTATTGGTCTGCTTGAGGTTTTCTTAGGCTGGTTGACTTACCAGTAATCATATTTGCTGGAGAAAAAAAAGTGTAATCATCAGGGACCTGTGATCAGGGGAAACTTTAGGAGAGCCTCAAAAAGATATATTGATCCAGATGATTTTCCATTCTCCAGGTTAAATTTACACTCAATATAAGCATCTAGGAAAATACCCACCTTCTAACAGCATTTAGCTAAATAATGTTATAATCAAAACCCCCAAAACATTAAAGCCCTACGATCATGGTCAACAGGTAAGTACCTTGAGCACTTGCAAGTCTCATCTTCACTGTGTTGAGGGATGTTTGGCACTTTTCTGAAGCAAAATGCTTATATTTTTATTACGCAGCTGCTATTACTGAATAAACCTAAGAAAGGCAGTCAGCTTGTAAATGCTGCCAGTTTCCATCTTTCTGGCTCCACATTCATTTATTGTTTGGTTGTCATTTACTTTCTTGGGCAATTTTTAGTCTCTTGAAGAATTTTAAGAAAACTTCAAAAAGAAACTTCCAAAGACTTCTATAAATCTGTTCCTAGGGGTTAATAAAGTAAAAAAAAAAATGAGTAGAAGAGAAGAATATACACAATGCCTTTTTTCTGTGGGGAAGAGTTCCAACAGCCATAGTGACTTTTATTTTCTTTAACTAGCTTAAACAGGATTATTACTTAGTTAATTCTTGTTTGCTTTTTTACACTGGAACACGATTTAATAAGCCAGCACTTGCCTTTTTCTGACCCTCTAAGGCCTATGGTTTACTATTCATAATGATGAGCAATAGCCTGAATATTTGTTGCTGCACAGCTCTGTATCTTCTTGGACATGACAAACAATGTAAATCTTCCCCTTTTATGTGCCTGGTAATTTTTTCAATGTACTGAAGTGTTTGAATTTCCAGGGTCAGAAAATGATTAATCTTATTAAAAGCTTGACAGAGTAAACTAAGCAAAACATCTTTTGATAATATAACGAGAAGATAAAAGAATGAATTCTTATCATTGTAGTGCTTTAGCTGCATGACTTCAAGGTTGTTAGGCTATCATAATAAAATGTTTATTAGAAGCCAAAACAAAGATTTCTGTCTTAAAGAAATATCAGGATGTTATACAGAAGGAAATCTCATTGATATATCCTATTCAGAAAGAAAGTACTATGTTTGCAAAATGCTAGGAATATAAGCAAAAAAAAAAAGATTGTTTAAATGCAGTAAAATGAGAAACTTCATTCTGGGCAAGATACTTGTGGTGCCTAACACACTAACAATAAAGATTTTCAGTGGAATGTGTAACAAATCTGGGGGACTTTTATTAAAAAATGGCCATGGGCAGCCATATTTTGGTTTTGGCTAAGCCTCAGTCATCATGTTTTGATTTAAAAGGAGAAAACCCAAACCACCTGTGGTTTTCATTTTTAATTCATGGCCCATAGGAATACAGGCTTTACACTTTCCAATTTTTCCAACCCATGTGCAGCCTGTTAATCAGAAAAATAATATTATAAAGCTATTCCTATCCATGTGTAGAATTTTAAAGAGACTAAAGGGAAAATGCACAGAAGCCATCATCAGTATTGTCCATGAACACACAGGAGGGATGGTGCAAATCCAAACCTCCAACCTGGGTGTCACAAGTTGCCCTTTCTGGACACAGCACGTGCCCCACAGTGTCAGCCTCTCCAACTTCAGGCTACATGTAATTTTCTTTCCTTATTGAACAGTGTTGGAGATAAGTGAAATAGCAGCACATCTAATGTGACCAGGAGACACATTTCTTCTAGGTAATGCTGATTTTCTACAAGCATATAGACTGGTGGGCGGTCCCGTGGCATAAAGGAGAGCACTCCGGTCTCTGAATCCCAAGGTCATGAGTTTGAGTCTCAGTACGGACCATCCCCGGCAGTTCAATGCCTCCCTGCCAACCGATCCCATCAGATCTCGGATGTGAAGCAAGGTCAGCCTCGGTTAGTACCGGGTGCTGTAGATAGTCCTAAGGACACTTCACTGTCACTGTCCAAGCTCGCTCAGCCATGGCAAATGAACCTTAGGATTTAAACGGTGGGGCCAGTTCTGTGCACGCTGAGCCTCACCTAAAAAATCCACTGCGCAGGCTCGGAGGGCACACGTGGGGTGAGCCCTTCCCAAATCTTCGTTCGCAAAGATTGGCCATTATTATTATATAGAATGGTTTTGAGGAGGCCATGGACAACACACCTCCTTGCTCAGTGACAATCCAGGTAGGGAGCTGAAGGAAATGGGACTGTATGGTGGAAAATTAAAGGGATAGTACAAAATAGAAAAATATGCACCCAGTCTCCAGAAGGGCAGGGATGAGATTCCAAGTGAAATGAGACCATCAGCATTCTGAAACCTGGTAGCTCAGGTGAGGGACACTCACTTCACAGCTGTGCCTTATCTGGTTATGCCTACAAAGGTGCACGAAAACAAAAATATCAAGCAAGTGTTTCCTCCTGTTTTGTTTTAAAGAAAAAAGTACATTTTATGTGATAATCTACCGCAGCAGACTTTCAAAGCCTTCAGCCTTTGTCATGAAATGAAATGCTGACACACATTTCTTTTGTCTCAACCCACATCTAACTGGATCTCCAGCTGGCAGATGTTACTGGCAGCTCTCTTTGAAAAAATACACAGGGTGAAATACAGATCCCTTTGAAGACAGTGGGAGATTTGCCATGGACTTTAGCAAGGCCATATTTCACACACTTCCTTTTGATAAAGGCAGTAAACTAATAGCAATAATTTGGTTTTAAAACATCTATCAATATATATGTATTTGTTTCCTTAGCTAAACTAAGCTTTACCTTCTGTGCTATAGCACTCCCACTACAATATTTAAATATTTGTATAAATGCACATGCACATATGAATATAAAATATGCATACATGCAGCTTTCATTAAATCTCTTTCAAATACCAAATACATTTCATTAAAATCCAGTTATGCAGTTACCTTTCCTTTTACAGTGAAACTATTTTTATACAAAATGGTCATCTTCCCCACAGAAATTAAGAATAAAGTAGTTAAAGCATAGTTAACATGTAAATCTATATATAGCCAACACATATATATATGTGAAAAACTCTGAATATTTTGCACTGTCTCTCATATATGTGTATAGATAGATATAGATATAGATATATCATCATATACATGTGATAATAAAATACAACAAAAAATCCTCAATAAGGTAAATTCTTTGCAAAAGTTTTAATGAAACAGATAAGGGCCACAATGGCAATCAATGGTTTAATGAACAATTCTGTGGCCAGAGGCATGATCATACAAACTAGTCATGACAAAATTTTAGCTGAAGGTCCCCTGTAAGAACATCATAAATTCCAGAGACTCCCATCACATTAGTAGAATGACTAATATTCACTTTTGTACGTGCAGATTCTTTTGCAAAGTCTCTGTGATCTAACTCTAAACAGCCTTTTTCTGAAGTCCCAGAAGTAAATGAAGAACCCAAATGATATTTAATACTTAGACATTTTGCTCCTCCCTGTATTACTCCTTCATTCTTTAAGTAGACATATATCCATTGGATTTTCCTCTGTTAGTTAGCAGGATTGAGCTCCTTCCATGCACTTAGGTTTTTTATGGTTTTCAATTGTCTTGCCAATTTTTAAGCTTCAAAATAGTGAACAACATGATCCACTGACACAGCAACATAGTAAATGTTTCTCTAAGAGTACTTAAGACATCAAATATGGCTGAGTCCAGCAGATTTGTGAGATAGATAAATATTATCCAACTCTCGCAAATGAGGAAGCCAAAGCAAAAAAATACTTGACAAGTGAAGTACAAGAACCTCACTGCAGCACGGAGGGGGGCAGAAAACCCACTACCCTGGATGTCAGAGAACAGGCTTCAGCCTCTTCAGGGATCTGCTTGGTAGAGTACCATGGGACAAAGTCCTAGAGGGGAGAAGATCCCAAGAAAGCTGATTGATATTGAAGGATCACCTCCTCTGAGTTCAGGAGCAATGCATCCCAACAAAGAGAAAGTCAGGCAAAAATGCCAGGAGGTCTGCATGGATGAAAAAGGAGATCCTGGGCAAACTCAAACACAGAAAAGAAGCCTACAGAGAGTGGAAATAGGGGCATGTAGTCTGGATGGAATACAGAGAGATTATCTGAGGAGCCAGGGATCAGGTTAGGAAAGTTAATACCCTGAGAGAATTAATTTTTTCCAGGGACTGCAAGGGCAACAAGAAAAGTTTCTTGTATGTGAGTGATAAAAGGAAGATCAAGGAAAATGTGATCCCTTCCCAGAAGGAAACAAGACACTTGATTACCTGGGATATGGAGAAGGCTGAGATACTCAATGATGTTTTTGCCTTGATCTTCACCAGAGTGTGCTAGGAGAATGATGAACTGCTCACTGAGAGAAAAGATCAAGTTCGAGACCATCTAAAGAACCTGAAGGTTCACAAGTTCATGGGACTGGATGTGATGCATTCAGAGGTCCTGAAGGAACTGGCAGATGAATGGACTAAGCCACTATCCATCATATTTGACAAGTCATGGCAGTCCAGTGAAATTCCCACTGACTAGATAAGGGAAAGACAACCTCCATTTTTCAAAAGGGGAATAAGGAAGACCCAGAGAACTAGAGCCTGGCCACCCTCACCTCTGTGCCAGGTAAGATTTTGGAGAAGATCCTCCTGGAAATTATGCTAAGGCACATAGAAAATTATAAGGAGGCTGGAGAGAGACTACAAAGCTTCACTAAGGGCAAATTGTGCCTGACAAATGTAGTGGCCTTCTGTGAGGGAGTTACAGCAGTGGTGGATGAGAAAAGAGTAATTGACATCATTTACTTGGACTATTGCAAAGCATTTTACCCTTGAAATTGTCTTTCATGACATCCTTGCCTCAAAACTAGAGAGACGTGGATTAGATGGATGGATCAGTTAGGGTATAAGGAATTAGCTAGGTGTTCTCACTCAAACCCTTGTAGTCAATGGCTCAAAATCCAAGTGAAGACCAATGCTGAGTGATGTTCTTCATGGATTGGTATGGGGAGGGTACAGTTTAAAATCTTAACTGGAGACATGGACAGTGGGATTGAGTGCACCCTTGGTAAGTTTGCCAAAACCAGGCTGCGTGGTGCAGTTCATATGCCGGAAGGAAGTGATGCAATCCAGAGAGATCATGACAGGCTTGACAGGTGGGTCTGTGTGATCCTCATGAAGTTTAAAGAGGCCAAGTGCAAAATCCTGAATGTGGGTTGGGGAAATCCCAGGCAGAAATACAGGCTGGGCAGAAAGGTATTGAGAGCTGCCCTGAGGAGAAGGACTTGGTCATGTTGGTTGATGAGAAGCTCAACATGACCTAGCAACGTGCACACACCCCCAGAAAATAACTGTATCCTGGGCTACATCAAAAGTAGCACAGCCGGCAGGTTGAGGGAGATGATTTTTCCACTCTCATGAGACCCCACCTGGAGTGCTGTATCCAGCTCCGGGCCCCCCCACACAGAAGGACATGGAACAGCTGGAAGTCGAAGGAGGCCACAAAGATGATCAGAGGGCTGGAGCACCTCTCCTATGAAGACAAGTTGAGCGAGTTGGAGTTGTTCAGACTAGAGAGGAGAAGGATCAAGGGAAAGCTTATAGCACCTTCCAGTGCCTAAAGGGGGTCTGCAAGAGAATAGGAGAGGAACTACTTACAAGAGCATGTAATCATAGGACAAGAGGTAACAACTTTAGACTTAAAGAGTGTAGATGTAGGTTAGATATTAGGAATTAATTCTCCAGTATGAATCTGATGGGGCACTGGAACAGGTTGTCCAGAGAAGTCACAGATTTCAGATTATTCTGCGTTGGAAGGGACCCACAAGGACCATCAAGTTCAACTCTTGAGTGAATGGCCCATACAAGGATCAAACTCACAACCTTGGTGTTGTTGGCACCATGCTCTAACCAACTGAGTTAAAGCCATAGATGCCTCATCCTGAAAAGGTGTCCCTGCCCAGGAGAGGAGGAGTTGGAAGAAAAAGAGGGTATCTTTATATGCCCCATAGTAAACCAGGTCTGCCAAAAGCTGAGTTTCAGTCATCAGTATGCCTTCCATTTCTTGACTATTATGTGGAGAAAAGATACACATAAGAAATAAAAGTCAGACTATTTTTTGATTAATTAATAATACAGCTACCACATTTTGGGGGTCTCCCTAGATGGATGCTCCCAAAAGGGCCTGGGGTGGGGAGGGAAAATAGACAGTGCAGATTCTTGGTGGAGAAGAGTTCAAATCTTGTTCAATTCAATGCAGAAAGTAATATTTAAAAGCTATTTGTACAGACAAGAAAAAAGTAACACACATACAGAGATAAATTTATAAAACTGAAAAAATTTTGCAAGTATGCCTGTACAATGTAACTGAAAATCTCCATCATTTTTATCCTGCTGACTTGCTTATATTCATGTGGTTTCAGTCTCACAGATGTTCTGGAGGCTAGGACATGTAATATGGCTCCATAGTTTTCTAACCACAGAATATCCAAAATATATAACCAGGAAATCACTTGCAGTCTGTGTGGGGTTTGGCAGATGGTATTTCTAAAAATGCAAATATCCAATATGGAGGCAGTGGAGAAGACGGATTTCACAAGGGAACAGTGTAACTCTTTATATGGAGTGTAAACTTTACACAGTATTCCAATATAGAACTGGTGAGCACTGTTAAAAAAGTTTCCAATGAATATTCATTTCAGTTTATAAACATATTCTCTTCAACTGTTTCAATGCCCTCTTTGTGTTTGCTTACTGTGCATGTTCTAGCTATTGCATTTACTGGCAAGAATGTCTGTAGAAACAGCAAATTTTAAGCAAGTATTAGAGAATATATACGAGTAATGAATTTTTCATTTGGAAATAGAGGTGCTGGCACCAGGAATTTCTTCCAAACAGGTATCCTTATCCATTCTAGAAAGGAATGTATATGATCTGCAAGATAAAAACTAGCTTAGATTGGATTTAGGTTGTTAAATGCTCACAACTATGTGCACTAGCAGGGGTCAGATGAGACAAAAATCAGAAAGTAGTGAATTCTCTTGACATGGAACTTGCATTTAATGGAAGAAAATCAGGAAGAAGGATAGTGTGAGTTACTGGCTAGGGTGCATTCTGGTTTCTGTTTTGATACCAGTCAACCTGATGCAATTACAAGAGAGGTACAGAGCAGAAGGGAGGTCTCTGCTGGGGGGCAGCCTCCCAGCCAGCCTGCTTAGGATAGGACCAAGTATTTCCAGCTGCCAGAGCTCCACAGAGCATCCCTCCATTCTCTCTGGAGCACAATTACAGTATAGAGCAGAAGAAAACCCGTTGCTGACTGCTGAGGCAGTGTGCTGTGTCCCTGAGAGAGCAAAACCCACTACCTGTGGGGCATACTGCCCACCCTTAGCAGCACAAGGGATTTGCTTCTAGTTTTTGTGGTTGGTTGGAAAAATCCTGAGATGAGCAGAAGGACTGTTATAACTGAAGGAATTTCTGCCACTGATCCTTGCCTGACAAGCCATGTATGTTCTAGTTCTGAGGACTTTTAAACTAAGTGGTCAGTATGAAATATGAATGGAGGAAATATATGAAATATGAAAATTATTTGAGCCAGAACTTGCTCACATGGGACCTGAATGACATGAAATCTTTCGTAATGATGATTTAGTTATAGCCAACAGTAAGTATGGACAAGACCAGGCAGATTTCATATGATGGAACATTTTATGTTAGATTGTGTAGCTGCAATCCCATCTTAATATACCATAAAACATATAAATCCAAGTTCCTAACTGATGCAAGCAATTACTGCCCCATCAAGCTGATTTACAGTGGAATTGAAACATATCATTCGCCTGGCAATTTTACCATAAATAGTCTGGATTCTCTGCTTGTATAGACTAGTAGTTTTATAAACCATTAATATATTTACTAGAAAAAAAATTGACACAGAGCAGGCAGAAATGCATGTCCTCCCATAAAATTCTTGTGAAGTTTAACAGAAATAGAATTTTTTCTGAAAGCTTTTTTACACAAATGCCATGGTTTAACTTTATGTACATGTATACACATCTCAAGCACACCACTCTGTAAAATATTTGATCACCTAATAGTGAGAATGTCAAACTTATTCAAGTTCTGCAGCATTTTCAGTCTGAGGGTTAAGTTTAATGTCTATTTCTTCTCTATTCTTTTTAACTCTAACTTTGTATGGCTTTTCAATTCTTGTTTTTTCAAAGGAAAGTCATAGAACAGAGAAAAAGAGCTATCTGTGTCCAAATTACTGACTTTACTGAAGGGTCAGTTTCTTTCCAAGTTGTATCAAGCTCAGACAACTTTCTGGCAATTCCAGTTCAGCTGCGAACAGCCAAGATAATGCGAGAGGATCCAAAAGATTCCTAAAATATTAGATATGCCTGTATATATATTTCAGACTAAATATTCTCATGAATGCAATCACATGAAAGAAAAAAGACCCTTAACACATGTGAAAACCCAGCATCACACATTATAGACCCTACTTATGAACCAATAAGCTGTATAGGTTGTATTGTCTCTTTCTTAGTGGCTTTCATGGACTTTCTCCAGGAAAGGAGGTTCCAGCTGCAGTGAGCTCAAGTCCCACCTCTCACCAATAATATTTCGCTACTTTGAAAGGACCACATAGTCTGATAAAATGACAATCCACCTTCTTGGGTGAGAGGACTGGATCCACAGCCACTTAGGTTTCTTTGGTTGAGGTCATTATGCTCATTCCTTTCCAGTGTGCTAATTGTCAGTTTGTACAGAAGTTGTTGCTTCTTCCAAATATATAACAAAACATCAATACAGATTCCCATGTATCTGTAGTTAAACATTTCCTTTCTAAACTCTCATCACTGAAACTTGCATGGATTTTTTCTTTGCTTTGCATGCAAATAATTAGCAGTGATTGAACAAAAGACTTATCCTGCATTTTTGTACATCGTTATCACAACGTTGGTGCAAACAAATCTCCATTCACTTAATTCATTATCATGTTTTAGTGGATATTTTTATTTACATGAAGACAATAATTAAGGCATGAAGCCATGCTTTCAAGTTACCATATTCCAAGTGTTAATTTCCAAGCTATTTGGGTTTGCGACAGCAACACCTGAAGAAATGTCTAATTCAATGTACCCTGTGGTCCAGGTTCCTGGATTTCACACTTACACCCTATTTCTGATGCCAGGTAAGTCAGTGAGACCTGTGAGCTTTCATGGCAATAGAGCACTGCTCTAGCTGTGCAACAGCTCCTGACCCCCAAGCACTCTGGCTCCTCTGCATCAGTCAGAATTTAGGCCACTTGGCTGAGACACAAAGCCATAATGTCAAATTGCACACCTGAGACATGTGCAGGTAATGCAGGAGTATTATACTTGGTTTTGAAATGCATTATCTAAGGGAAGAACACGTACAAAATAAAATAATTTGGGGTCATAGAGTTCTTTGTGAAACAGAAAAAATTATCATTAGCTTTTCAGTCAGAGACATGAGTAGCTATCTGTGACACGGAGCACAGTTTAAAATTTTCAGCTCTACCTCACATCACAGTATTGGAATTGGAACAAAGCTTTTAGTACTTTTTTCCAAGAAATTTTAAAGGAAGAAGGGCTGATCAATGTGAGAAGTTGAATAATCACTACCAGCGTGACTCATACACTGTTAATGCAGTAAAGAAGAGTGGTAAAGAGTTACTTACATTCCTCCAAACTTGATTATCCTATGACTTACTGCACTTTTACTCTGAAATAGCACAGCTGGACTTTTTGTGAAGTTTCTCTTTTTATACTGCAACTAATAGTGTAATCCAAGTATGGATTTAAATGCTTTTTCTATGGATTCACACCATTAAAATAGAAATTGATATCTTACACTAGGAGTTTTCTTTTCACTGTAATAAAGGCAAAATATGTTTTCTTCCATAATTTTGAAAGGAAGTGTTTATGTTTTCCCATTTACAAAGTGCAAAAAGGCACAATGGCTTTCATTTCTGAATCAATGAAGACAAGCCAAACATTCAACAGCACTGAAAACTTGTTCCTCTTGCAGTGGAGGGCAAAGCACCTTGTAGGAGCATGATCAGATTCCAGAGAAAAGAATCTCTGAAGTTTTTCTCTAAAAGCCATCAGCAGAGATCTGTGTACAAGCAACCGTGAAACAGCAGAAATATGTGAAGTGCTTGAAAATGTAAGCACTACGTAGAATCAGAATACGCCACTTTTCACAGATCTAAGACTATACCACATTCTTATTTTCTTACTGTGGGAGGTCAGTGTTTATACTGCAGATGTGCCTGCCAGGAAGAACATTTTTGCACTTGCTCTTCTTCCAGTTGCTAATCTGCACGTTCATTTGCCTCTGCTTGAAGAATGGTCCGTCTGAGCATTTCCAACATTGTTGGCAGTCGACCTAAACATTTTCACAGAGTCACAGCATTTTGGAGGCACAGAATGGAAATTTTATCTTCTCCTGACTTGCCTTTCCTGTGGCACCAGGATGTGTCTGCCTTCTGTCCTGTCCTAGCTGCTAGACTGGCTTTTGACAGCAGGGTCTGAAATTACAGGAATGTTGACAGTGGAGGTGTTCCCTGCTCTGACCAGGAGGCTGAGCGCCAGCTTTCCTGACCACTGTCTTGGTCCTAACTTCTGGTTAAGTCTCTAAGTCCCCTCATGATTCCCAGTTTTGCTGCATTGGCACCAAATAAGATTGTCCTCCTGCAGCTTCATGCTGGTGTGTTTAAAAATGCTCATAAATCCCTTAGCTAACCCTGGTAATAAGCTGAAGAAGAAACATAGCACACAATGCCTCATCATTTATTTTGTAGTTGATGAGCCTGTCACAGTCTTGCCTTTGTCTTGGGTCAGGAAAATAGTAAAATAACTAAACAGCTAATAGTAAAATAACTAAATATGCTTTTAAGGATATTTCCTAGAGGTATTTAATATACATTATTCTACGTGGTGCATTTTATCCCAGACTTAACCAAAGTGAAGAAAATAAGATAAGTCAAGGTAGTCTCTGCTACAGATTTTCATGAGCTTGAAGGGAGGACAAAAAGAGCAAGGCCTTGGTGTGGGACTTATCCCTCCAAACGCTCTCAGGTTTTAGATTGTTTTGGTGGAGCTAACTAGTGTTGGATGCAAAACAGACCAAAAATAACCTGTGTAGGTCTTTTCCCTTTATGCCTGCCCATTAGGAGAGAAAAAAAAAAAGAGTAATAAGAAAGAAATGCATTAACTTATTGTCCTGGTTTCTGAGCATCTGTCTGTGGCCAGTCTATCAGAAATAGTATCTACTGCTGTCATGCTGGAGACAGCAAACTGCCTCTCCTACCCTCCAGCTGCACAGCCAGGAGCTTGATGGCACACACTGGCTGTCCTGAAGGGTCCTGCAGACGCTAAGCTACTCTCAAAATATCTAAGACCTGCCCAGGGAGAGCCAAGGCAGTGAGTGAAAACGAGAACCTGCGCAGTGCGGTGACTTTGCTGCCGCTCTCCCCAACCCTGCGGTTTGTGGGGAGACCTTAATGGAGTGCTTCCTGGTTTTCTAATGTGTGTTTGGGGTTTTATTCTCACATGTCCCAGGAGGTACAAGTGGAAGGAGGCATTGTGAGAGACTGCAGCCAAAACTCCATCTTGATAACATTTTTATGGGGGTGAAACTACAAAGAGCAACTCAACAGCTGCCAGCAGGGCTGTGTTAGTGTGAAAGAATCGCCAGAAGCAGGCAAGTAACATTCATGCTGAAAATATGATTGATCACTCTTTCTTTCCCCTGCAACTCTGTCCTGGTACAAATCCAGTCTTGGTAAGAAGTGACTTCAACTCGGGCTGAGTTTAGAGGCAGCTGTACTTATTTCCACTAAATCATTGGTTCACATACCATGCCCAGGGCAAAGCTGGAGGATTGTGAATGGCATGTTGCCCTGATCTGTGGTTTGTGTAAAAGCGACAGAAGCAGACATTGGTCATTTTTTGAATTCCATCCAAAAAACAAGTCAATTCATTTATGGGTGTGCCAAAAAGCTGAGGCAGTTAACTGATCACTTTGTGCTTATAAAATTCAACATGCTGCTAATAAAGGTCGCTTTATCTCTGTTTCAAGAAATACTGAGGGATTTTCTGGACAGGTAATGGGCTGAATCACTGTTCACCTTCCCCAGCATACTGGCTCACTGTACATGCCTGTCTGATGAACATGTACGCTAAGATAAAACAGCTCTAGCACTGCTAAAGCTGAGGGCACTAAAATGATGTACAGCCACACATGCCCTTAGTTTGACACGCTGATTTGTCCCGATCACAGGTACGCTGTATAACTTGCATAAGAGCACATTTATGTAATTTGCTTAATTTAACATCTTGTTTGCATATTCAAATATCTACCAAAGAATTTGCCTCTGAGTAGGGTATTTAGGAAAAAAAAAATAGTATAGAATGTGAAAAATATATTAAGACCTTTTTCTTAATTCTTTAAGTTCCCTGCTGCTTACAGGAATTAAGTATGGAAACAACATCTGTGTAATATTGTGAAGGATTTCAAAAGGGCTCCTCAAAAAGGGCTGACACAATCTTACTCCTTTTAGAAGAGGATATGAAATGAATTGCTTACTTTGGCTATTACACGCACTCCCTTCCCCCCAGCAGCAGAGCCAAGAACTAGTGGCACGTCTGAGAAATTTTTTTATGGGGAGTCCTTCAAATATTTTTGACTATTTGCAATAAGACCTAAGAGAGGTCCCCTCCCATAAACATAACAGAAGAAATTGCTACAGTGAAGCCCCACTTAAATGAGTGAAAAATAGATTAATAGAATCTTATGGTTAATTATTTACATAATGTTTTACATATGACCCTGACGCCTGAAAAGGGTAAATGAGTAAAGTATATATAGAAACTTTTCAAAAATCACAGACACTTGTTAAACATTAATTAGTTATACAAAACTAATATTATCCAAACTAGTAGGTATTAGGCATAATGTGGTAACTATGATCAAGAAATATCATTTGACAGTTGGTAACACCTCTATAAGTGAAAATATAAATGGATGCTGCCCTCTTCCCCTTCCTGTGTAGATAGTGAAGTTATTAGCCAGAACAGATCATCTGTCCAGAGTCTTGTAACACCACTCTTGAAAAGGCAGACACCTCCACTTTGGCATATAAACCCAGTTATGTATCCAAAGTAATTAATTAAAGTCTTAATGTCAGCATGGAGCTCGATTTGTGTTTAGCTCGGCTTTAAAGATCACCTTAATGATACTTTCAGAACTTGCCTGGGCCTAATTACATTTATTTTGTATCAACTCTGAGGTTAGTCATGTGTGAAGACACAAAAATAACATCTTTCTTCTACTTTCAGAAACATTCTAATAGTTTTCAAGTAAAGAGTTTGCCTAAAAAGAGAAGATGTCTTTTTGAATTGAAAGACCACAGAATGATTTGGGCTGAAGCTACATGTTACGTAAAGTCTCTTCCTTCCTTAGGGAAGGTAACCATGAAGTTCCCTTTGACTCGTAATTAGAGTGACAGAACACAGTGCTCTCTTTTAAGAAAAGGTATTTGCAAACGTTATATATCTGAGAGAGGCAATGAGTGTCTCTCCTCTCCCCCACTGCAGGCATGCCCTTCTCCATGACTTGCTATTCCCACATCTTCTCTGTATCACAAATGAGCCTTGCTGCACCAAAGCCCTGTTGAATTGCCATCTCCTAACCAGAGTAAATACAGATATCTTAGGACAGAGACTCTCACAGAGGGGACAACAGCATCCTATGGACTTAGATATAAGTGCAACTTCTGCAATATATTCTATCACTTTATCCAGTAAATACTTCTAAACACGGATTATATTTATCAGAAAACTGTCATGATGGAAACTGCCTGGACACTGTTGCATTTAGAATTGAACCAAGCTGTCCAATATCATCCTTTAAATAAAAAGTCTCAGAGACCAGCCACTACCTAACACCAGGCACTGCTTAACTCTGGAAGGGCAACAGTGCTGAAGCTCCCCATGCCTGGTAAGACACGGTTGCTGTACCCTGATTCTCCATGCCTCTCCTTCAGTACCAGGCACTGGAGCCTGGCTTGCCCTTAACTTGCCAGTTTGGCAGGAATAGTGGAGTTCACAGAAAAGATTATTTGTAGCAAGAATATTTCCATGCATCAAGCCAGAATCCAACAACGCTCTTTCAAAATAAAGCTGTCTAGTAAAATCAACCAGCTGAAAGGCATTTTGCACAGTATCAAAAATGTAAATAGAATGGACAGTTGGCCTGTTATTATGCATTTGTATGTATACGTAGTCCCTGGGCAAATCCAAAACACACATGTACTTTATAAAATAAAACAGATGCTTGTAAAATGGATTGCTTTGTAATAATTTGTCTGTACAATTATGGTGTTATTGTTCCTGTGTAACAGGAACCAATCAGAAAAGAGAAGGTGCCTGTATGCTTGTAATCGTGTTTTAAATCTCTGTGCTTACTCTCATGAATTTCTTATTGGTAGAAAGAGTCACCACTGAAGCCAGAAAGACTGGAGTCCTCCAGAATTAAGCCCTTAATTTGTGCTTCAACAGAGTTTGTTAGCCTCCAGTACATTTATTCTCCAGTATCTAAAAATTTCCCAATAGTACCACAAATACTTTATGAAAAATAAATATTTAGACAAGTGTGGAACCTATTTAACATTGATTTTTTTTTTCTTTTCATTACAACTCATCTAATGTCATAGGCTGATTAGATCAACCCACATACACGTCAACAAGGCTTGCAATCATCTAATTTATCCTCGGGGTACTAACTTCTAAAATTGTAACATTTGGGAATTAAATGTAAATAAAATGCTTTCGATTTTCCAGTCAACATTCAACCCTTCATTTCAAAAGATAAAAGTAATCTGAATGCTAAAAAAAACCCCATCAGAACGCCAGCAGTATGATCAGAGGAGTTTCTCTTCACTGGTACCAAGGACTTCAGAAGCAGCAGCCAAATCAGTCAGGAAAGCAGGGCAGCACGTCGGCTGTGCCTTTTATCCTCTGAGCCTTTCAAGGGGATCGTGGTGCACTGCCATGAGCTGCATCCACAGTGCAGATGCATGTCCAGACACATGATTGCAATCAGGTAGCTGGAATAACTTTTCTGTCAGCAGCCTGTGAAAGATCAGCCAAGGCACCGTTCAGACCCAGAACTGCTGCGAGGGTTTGATCTGCTTCGCAATGCTTTCCTTGCAAGGGAGCAGACCTGCACTGGCAGGGCAAGAGGATGGCTGTGAGCCAGTCAGGCCTCCATGGTGAGAGCTGCCACATCATCCAGGATGCTTCATGCCTCGCCAGGAGACTGTGGTGGCTCCCTGGTGGGTGGTGGTAGCTCCTGCAATCAGATGGTCCCAGGGGTGGCTGCAGGTTGGAGGTGGCTGACCCACGGCCACTCCTCACAACAGCTTGTGCCTACTTGGGTGAGGCTGCGAACTGGCATCACTCTCCCCAAATGATGATGCCTTTCGTTGCAAAGAAGAGGAAGCGAAGGGTCATGTAATGTGGAAAAAACTCCTCTGGGGCCCTGAGGCAAAATGTGTTGGAGTCAGAAGCCCAGATGAAAAAGCCAAAGAAGCCGTTGAGCCCAGAAAAGGATTAAATGGATTTGCTGGGTCCAAAGAAAAGCCAAGCAGAGACAAGGGGAAAAAAATATACTATCTTGGTCTCTTCAGCTCACTGCTATTCAAGAGAGAAGAAACATGAGTTATGATGAACTGAAGAAGAATTTTTCTGAACGACTGAAAGGAAAAGAATATATCGTTCCTAGTTATTTTGTTGTCCACCAAGCCAGTCTGGGAAAGGAATAGCCATATAGATTTCTGTATCTTCATGGGGAACAGAGAAAGGGAAACTGGCACTGGGCAGACTGCTTCAGCCAACCATTGCAGGTTGGTGCTGGACAAATAGTTCTTTTAGATTACTTCATCAGTGGTCATTTTCTGCCATGCAGGGTTTGGGTAAAGGCTGCATCTACCATGACCATGTTATTCAAGAACCACAGGACTGCCCAAACCTGACTATGGCTGTAGCACTGCCTGTGTTAATGAATGTCATCAAAATAGCTTTTCTGTTTCTCTTATAATCTCTGTGTTTCTTGAATATCAATAAAATGCCTATGATCACTGCTTCTTAGAAAATTCACCTTTGAAATGAGTGCTTGTGTGCAGGCATTCTCTTTACTTATATTTGTGTTTAACTTCCACTTTTTTAATACTCTAAGTCTGCTTATCAGTAGGAGACACTTTAATAAGCTGATGTGAATAATATTGACACCTAAGGATGAACGGAAATTCATGATGCCTATTCTGTTATTCAAAAGTAGGTGCTGAGACTGTGCATTTCTGCTACTGCAATCATTTATTTGTTGGAAGAACAGTATAATATAGGCCTCAATTTCTGTTTAAATATCAGCTGAAGATAGGAAAAGATTAATAAAGAAAGACAGACTTGCCACTAATTTACCAGAAAATGTCATAAACAGAGCTTTGTGAAACAGCAGAAGTTGCTCTGTGGCTCTCAGTAGCAGATCTCCAGTAAAATTTTCAGTCCCTCCTATGGAGTATTTTCTTTATTTTTTTTGGTTTTTACCTCAGGAATATACTTGGTGTCATCATTTCTGCTGTGCTTCTACATCAGCCCAAATATTTTACTGGTGTAAAAAACCTTTTGTGAGTCTTTAAATATATCTTTCTTGCCTTCTTTGCGCTGCCCCTCTTTTAAAACACGGGCAGAAACCTGTTTCTGAAGAAATGCATTTCCACACATCTTTGTATACTGAGGGCCAGGTTTGTGTGCAGCAATTTGCTGACATGCTGTGTGGCCACGTGCTTATTTCTTCATTTTCAACCTTATGTAATCCATTTCTATAAGAATGAATATCTGGACCATGACCTTGTCTTTATCAAAGTATATATTTGTAGGCTGTGATATCTCTGAGTACACAGATACCTGATTAGGTAACGTGTTTGCATTCAGGCTATTTGTGTAGCTATTGAGCAGCAAGAGTCACTGAAGCACCATAGCAAAGTGCCAAATTTGCTGAAGTCTGAGAACCCTTTATGGCTTCAGGTAGCAACGCTTTGGTTCCTGCTTGTGTGCAGAGCAGATAAATAAGTTATAGTGGTGTTCTCCTTCACCAGTCAAACAGAAATCATTTTGCCATTACACGGCTTTAGCAACAGGGAATATTGCATCACATATGCATCAGGATTGCCTTACTAACCTAAATGAGAATGACAAATGTGAATAGTGCTTGAGTCTGATCCTCCTTTTCTTTTCCTCTAGTTCTTATGCTTAGACCTATGAAAAATGGATATAAAGGGGTTCACACCCTCTCTGCACGTAGTATGCAAAGCCACATGTCTGTAGCATGGGAAACATATTACTCTGGAAGCATGTCTGTCTTCACCTGTGTGATTGACTCATAAAAAATGCAGTCTTTTAACAGCTTCAGTAACTAATTATTTTACTTAAAAGATTTCCTTAAGTTTTCTTTTTCTTTTTTTTTTTCACCAGGGAGAATCAACAATGTAAGAAAGAAACATCAGCAAAGGTATTTTCTCTCACATTGTGTTCCTCATGGACTTTCCCTATTCCTTTTTACTCCACCTCAAAGGAATAATTAGCTCCTTAAAAATGTTTTTCATTTTGGCAGGGAGAAGACAGAGCATGTTCTTAATTAAGGAAGTGTTATTAAAATAAACTTTTCTAGGAAAATGTGCATGCGGTAATGTATAACATAATTAGAAAAATAATTTTTTTCTTTTTTCCAAAAATGATTGACTGAAAAGTTGCCAGCCAACTGAAGTATCAGCTCTATCTTCTCTTGCAAGTGGTCTCTTTCTGTTCTCATTTTCCTCTTGGATAAACTCACTTCTTTTCCTCAAAAAGCAGTTTCATAGCTTTTGTTCCTTCACCTTCTATTTAATTGTCTCTAAATTTTGCATCCAGAAAAAGTATGGATATTTTTTTTCAATCAATATGTGTCTGCCAGCTTGTAGTTTTTCCTCCAACACTTTGCTGATCACATAATTTTCATGCCTCATCCTTCTCTTTGATTCTACTGCATCTGTAACAGCTGCATCCACAGGTACAGAAATTCCAGGGTTTCAGTGAAATGTGTGTCCTGCCTCACGTGTTTATTCCCATCAGGGTTTCAGCCTAGAATCTCTCTGCTAACCTGAAATACTTTAAAACTGGTGGCATGCTATTGGCTTTCTTAATGGCTTCAGCTTTGTGTTTATTTATTTTCTGAAGTCTGAACTTCTCATCAATAACTAGGGGTTGAAGTTCATAGAAACGTTAGAATTTGTGCAAATCTTGTATTAGTTGGACCCAGGGGAACCTTCAAACCACCCAGCAAACAGTGTGTTTCCTTCTGTAAAATGCAATTGAACTGTAACTCTTTTCTCTTGTGCTGTCTCATTAACTTCAAAATATTGCTTCATTCTCTGTGTCTGTGTTGGGCAGGTCTCTCTATAAAATGTTATCAAAAGGCATCAGTTTTTCCAATATTCTCTGACATACTGTCAGCATAACTGAGCAAGTTACATTATTCAAACCACAATGGTAAATGTTGCTCAGGTGGAAACAGCAAGCAAAGCGGCAGGTCATGTCATATCAAAACAAAATGTGAATGGTAGGGCTCCTTCCCTCAGAGATAAAAAGGCACAAGTCCTTATTTTTACAGGCAGTATACCTGGCAGACTTTTGTTTCTAAAGTAGCTGTGCACTGATTCCGTGACTAATATCAGAGTTGGCTTGTTTGCTAATAATAGCCTCATTGAATAATAACACTGCTTCAGAGAAAGCAGTGCAAATCCAAATATTAGCTTTAAGCTATTTGGACCTGTGATAACTTGAAATGAATGAGCTGCTCACTATTAATACATTTTGAAGACTGTCTACAAATGCCTTTTGCTTTTTTACTCTCTCTATACATCTGCATTTCAGTTATCATCTTCCATTTTCTATTGTACCACATAAGTATACTGTCGTTTTTATCTTTTTTTCTTCAATTGAAAGCTTAATAAGAACACAGATAAACCTGCTTATATTAAGTTGTAACATGTTCTCAAGTCAGTTTTAAATAAATTGTGGTGCACAGAAGCAAACAAAGGTTTCAGGCTAAAGTCATGGAGGAGATTGGTTCTGTAACATAATGATGTTTTTGGCACCTTGCCATCTACCACAATCCCAAACTCCTAAGTAGGGTGCAAAGCTGTGGTGCCTAGAGGTGTGATTTACAGAGAGGGGACCAGGATGGGTGTTGTTGCTCATTTATTCACCAGGAAATGCTGGAGACAAGTCATATTTACATACTCTGCTGTCTTAGGTATTTTTCAGGTACTTCTGCAGGCAGGGGCTGTGGGCTGGGCAAGGGGGTGTAGGACTGTGCTGTAGGAGAAGTTGTATCAAGTGTTTGATGCTGGAATTGAGGTATGCACCATGCTGTGGGGTGCATGAGGGCTGCATCCTGGGCCTCTCCAGGGTGGTTGCACAGCTGCTGACTGGAGAAAACAGAATCACAGAACTGAGGAGGGCTCACTTCTAACTTCACATGGCAAAGACTAAACCAAAGAAACTGAAACAGGAGCAAGGACTGGTGCCATGGCTAGGTCAGAGCAACAGCAAACAGTGGGACTGACAATAAGAGGTGCCATCACTCACATATGTTCTTGCTCCTCTACCTGGAGACCCATGGGGACCTTGGAGACCTACTGTAGCAGGTGGATGAGCTTCAGAAGGCAGTGAGAAGGCTGTGTGACATCAAGGACTCTGAAAAGGAGTTAGGTAGCTGGTAGTCTTCAGTGCATGCGCAGCTTGTGGCCCCACTGGTACATACAGAAGGGATTCGGACCATAATGCACAAGAATGGAAGCTTGCAACAGCAAGGACCTGAAGAAGGAAGATACTTCCTATGAAGCCCAAGGTGTCCTTGCAGAATTGCTTTGCTGTCCTAAAGACTGAAGAGCAAAGACCTGTCATATCAGGAGAGAAGCTGGAGCCAAGTAAGGCAGTCCCAGCCCTACCTGCTCCCTATATAACAGGCTGCACAACTAAGAAAATGTGACTGGTAATCATAGTAGGAGACTCTCCTGAAAAGTGCAGAGGCCCCCATTTGCCAGCTAGAGAGATGTGTACTGCTTACCAGGGACCTGTACTAGGAAGAAATGCTTGACTGTGAAGGTGGAGAGACACTGCAACAAATTTCCCAGAGAAGTTTAGGATATCCCATCCTTGAAAGTGTTCAAGGACAGGTAGGAGGGGGCTTTGAGCAACCTCTGTGTAGTGGAAGGTGTCCCTCGCCACGGCAAGGGGTAGGAACTAGATGATGTTTAAGGTCCTTTCCAACCCAGACTATTCAGTGAGTCTATGATTTGCACGAGGAGATGTTGATGTCTTGGCACAGTGCACCACTGCAGGCAATCAGGCTTCATACAAGTGCTAAGATGATTTATGCCCCTGATTGGCAGGTCAGGGTCAAATGCAGGTAAATGTATACAAACATATGAGACAAACATTCTCATGTCTGGGTTGATTTGAACATAAACTGTGAAAGAAGACATAAAATGAATGAAATGGCATGCTTAAAGAAGCATTAATACAGCAATTAAGTAGGGTAATAGAAAGGTTATAGAATTGGCATATGTTGTCATTTTGTTTTTATTTTATAGTTAATCAGAGGCAAGGCATATTATTTTATCTAAAGTGTGATTAAAAGGAACTCTAAAAATGACATTAGGCTGCCTAAACTTTAATTTACTTCCAGATATAATACTCTTTACTGTTCATAAATAAAATATTCTCTTTCTGAACTATCTGCTCTGCAAGCACAAGCTGGCCCCTGAAATCTGGCCATCCCCATATCTGATCTGGCCCATAATAAAAGTTTGTTGTAAATCCCTAACCCCTGCTATGCTGCAATTTGCATGCCAGTTTTGGATAAAGGTGTGCATTTAATCAGGGGCTTGAATATGCAAATTTTGCTTTGTGCAAACAAAGGAGACTGTCAACTGTACAAATAAAAATGTGTATGTAAATCCTTCTCATGCAGCAAAATGCCTTTGTATTTGTCAGCAGTTTGCAAAATACAACAAAATAGACAATCCTGCCTGTTGCTTGCAGTCAGTATCTCAGGAAGGCACTGTGATGGCTTCCCTCATTTGCTACCAGTGCAAGGCTCAGCCTGCCACTAGCCATATAAAACCCCATTCAGAGAAAACGTACAGGGTGGAGTTTCCAGGAACTAGTTTATTGTCTTGTCTGATATTGTGCCAGATGATGCACGTGAGGAGGGATTTATAAAAACCTGAAGAGTAAGTGAGGCTAATCTCCTCCACGCTCTCTGCAGTCACCGAAAAGGTAGGTAGCCTCCTCTCTGGCCCAAGGGAGCATCAGCATCTTCCCACAAGGAAGCCTGGGGAATTTAGGGATGACTCCTGCAGGGTCTGGCAGCAGCCCTGACCCTGGTCCCCCCAGTGTGGATGAGTCAGCTGGCTGAGAGCTCAGGAGCCCATTGACTTCCTCACCAGGCCCAGCCAGAGACTCTGCTCATGCTCCCTCCCAGTCCTGCCATCTCCACCCACAAACGAAGAGGGGGTCCCAGGATGGTTTGCAGTGGTCTATGGGGCAGATGAAGAGCTTGGTTTGCCTTTGAAAATGTATCCACCACACTTGAAGAAAATACATTCTCAAAGTTGTTTGAAAGAGTCAAGAGTCATTAAAATATGTAAATGGTAAAATTGTACATGGATAATAGTCTGATTACCATTTCAGTGACAGATGTTCTCACACAGAACCAGATTTTCAAAGGAGATCCGGGTTAAATTTTCAAGTATTCAGCCCCACATCTGGAGCTGAATTTTCAGATGAGCCCACCTCTTGCTGAGGCACTAAGCGGGCAATTCTCTGTAAAGCCCTTGACATGTAATTCCCGTTGTGGTTTTAGTCACTCAGTTTTTTGGGGTTTTTTGGGGGTTTTTTTGGTTGTGAAAGAAAAGTTGTAAGCAACTGAACTTGTTTGAATATCTGGCCCTGGCTTTCAGTGCTGAAAACTCATGGAAATCCAGCTTCTCACGTGTGCCTGAGCCTCACAAGCACAAGATAATTGGATGATAGAAAGGTTTGGATTGGAAGGGACCTTAAAGATCATCTAGTTTCAATTCCCTGCCACAGGCAGTGATGCTGCCCACCAGATCAAGTTGCTCAGGGCCCTGTCCAACCTGACCTTGAACACTTCCAGGGATGAGGCATCCACAACTTCTCTGGGCAACCAGTTCCAGTACCACGGATGAATGTCCCATGCACCTTCTCCCGAGGGGTTCATCAAGGACCCTTGGTACAGCAAAATGGAGTTCCTTGTCCTATCAGCAATGACCTGCTATACCTCATGCTATGCATCGGTCCCTCTAGGACACCAGGGAAAGTTAAAGAACTTGGTAAAACAGTAAAAAGCCACATTGAAAACAAAGGCAGGCTTCCAAACACTAGTGCAATGCATGTTAGGTGCCAGGATCTCATCTTAGTTGCAGTGGTTCAGTATTGGAACTACTATCAATGTCATGGAAAACTAAGTGTGACTGGAAACTGGCTTTGTATATGCATATACACATTGTCCAAGACATGACAGAACCTCCATCTGTCTCCTTACAAAGTTTCAAGTTAAAAAAAGGAGCTTGTAATGATAGCTAACTGCAGGAAGAGCATCACCATTTGACTTGCACACCATGCAGCATTCACATTTAAGGCACTTCCATCCTGCTGAAGTCACCACGGAGGGAAGATGGCAGTGCTTAGCAGAGCTACTGTTGAGCACCTTTGCAAAGAGGATTGTATCACTAAATTGCACAGCATGAGGCTATGACAGCTGAAACACATGTAAGAATAAACACCATCACCGTGCTGCTGCAAAGGGGAGATGCTGCAAGGAAGGGCATGAAGAAGTTAGGGAGAAGCTCCCAGAGGCCACCCTGGTAGGGCCTGGCACTGCCACCTGCACCAACAGCTCACATGGTAGAACTGCAATCTATAGCAAAAAAATTATATGCATTTCTGCCATTTAAAATAGGCATCTTTTATCAATGTATGCAAATTGCTTTAAGAGGGGGAAACATGTTCAAGTATGATGACTCATTTTTGCATTCAAATCTAAGAGTATACAACTAATATTGAAAGTAAAGAAGCCGTTCTTGCACATTTGGTTTATTACATGTTCAGATTCTAGAGAGTATGAAACACTTTCATAATCACTTATTGTCTGACTCGGGTTTCCTTATTTCTGGGAGACAAAACTCACCCACTCCACTAATTCAATTCCTTATCTTGCACCCGTGACCTTCACAGTTCACTCATAATAATGCTAAATTAGTATTCTAGGGGTGTCAATTCCCCTGCCCTTCAGCTGCTGAGGCCTTTTTTTTTTCCACTGTAACTTAAGAAAATATCAGCAACTGATTTCCAAAACTTGTGACTTTTTTTAACTAACATTTATTTCAAAGTGATATGTCAATGGGGGAAAAAATGGTTTTGGCAGGCATCTCCACAAACTCTCTGTATTTTGTCACCCCCAGTCACTACTGGCTGCCTCACTTTAAAAGTGAAGCATGTGTGTTTTCTACAAGAAAATCAACAAGCTTTATTACTGCAGGATTATGACTGTCCTTGCTCACCATTTGTGGAAGGCTTGTTAATCTCACATTTCATGAATTTTTCACCCAGGGTTGTCTATCAAGAAGTTTCCTGTTGGAAGGATTTAATTTTGAAAGTCTGCACTCATAACCCTTTATAATGATGTGATAGCAGGAGAAAATGTATTCTATAAATGCTACCCAGAACTAGTGGCAGAATACTTGGCAGTGCAGAGAGCTGGCTAGTACCTGATGGCTAACATCTGAGTAATGTTGATAGATACAGTAAAATGTGACATTAATACAAGCCTTTATGACAAGCTGCTGGAGGAAGCAGTCAGAAATTTGGCTACCCTAACTTAAGCTGATTCTTACAGCTGGGAGTCAACGACAGGGAAGTAGGAGCTAATGAAGATGTGGGATGGAGAGAGATTAGAAAATTATTCTAAAATCCTAAAAGATAGGTAATTAGTGAAATGGCATCTAATTGTCAGAATTATATGCGAGTATCAATGAGAATCTCTTCCTTTCTTCCTAACTAAATGCAAACATTTCTTGTGTTAGTAATAATTACTAGCTGTCTTTTATCATTCTGATTCTTACCTGTGAACAACTATTTCTACTGAAAGGGAAATCAAAGTAAGAAGATCTGTTTGTCTTTTCTAGGTATGGGGAGGCTAACAATCACTGTCACCTGCAGTGAGATGAGTTTCATGCCCTGCATCCAGCTCCTAAGAAAGGTCCACCCCTGGTGTTCACAGATCTCCTGTTCTGGTTGGAAGTTTTGCCTTGGCAATGCCTTTCTCAGTGTTGCTAAAGGTTGTGATGGGAGCAGGCAAATAAAAAATAAAGATTTTAACTCACTAGATACAGTCCTAAAAGAGCCTGTGCATTCATTTGAGATTTTAGTGTAAGTTATCACTAATGTCTTGATGACTGTGGAGTGATTTTTTACCTTTTTTCCCAGTACTTTTTCCTGTAATCTTTCCTATGAATTCAGACTCAGAATTTATTCCACTTTATTTACCTATCCTTTAGGAAGCCCAGACAAATGTTGCTGTTACATTTTATAATAATTTCTGAGGATTAAACATGCAAAATATCTATAATATATACTGTTCCTTAAGTAGAAGTTGCCATACCTCAGCTAAAATAACTCCACTGGGAGCCTGATGAGCATCAGGTCACTTGAGAATCTCCTCAGCAAAGACTCATCGCAGTTAACAAGTCTCTATAAAATGTGCTGTTTGTTGCTGAGGCTGCTGTCAAATTGCATGATGCTTTTTCTCTTTGTCCAAGCAGTCTGAGAAAAATTTGATCATTCTCTATCAGGCACATCAGGTTCATTCAGAGAAAACTCATTCTGATTGACAGTAATCTGAGGAGTCACTGTTTGATGAGAAAGATACTTTCTTCAAAGTACATGTTTAGATGGAGAGAGTTTACCAGATGTCACAGCGTAATCGATTGCTTCCCATGGAGTTGGTACGTGAGACTCCCAGTGGCTCTGGCAGAGTGCAGATGATGGCTGTTCGTTTGCAGCTGGGGCATCTCTGTCTGGAAGTGCTCAGCACTGCTGTGCAGGAGGTGATCCCATAGGAAATCACGTCTTTTCCTACCCGTGAGAAGACCACAAAGTCACCAAATGTACAAACTTCAGTTATCAGCATCTGCTTGCACTTTCTTCAGATGCTGATTATACTTCAGAGTGCTCTGGAAATGAGATTCATCTGCTGGGAATGTTAAAATGAAGGAAAAAGCTGGGGTCCCACTGAGACATGTTTCATTCAGCTCTTGCAACATCAGAAGCATGAATTTCCACACATGCCACCACCAGGATGTGGGGGTACCAAGATGTTAGAAACAAGCCCTGGGATGAAGGCAGCATTGATGTTTCAGAGGTGAGAGAAGACAGCCTGGCACCCACAGGAGTCATGCCAAAGTGTAGCTGACACTGTTGAGACCATTTTTGTCTCATTTATTTCTTTTATCTGAGGCCTACCACCAAGAGGCAAAGGGCAGAGAGCAGTCCCATGCTGGCAGGACATTCCAGAGATGAGGAGCACCAAGGTGGGTGGGGCTGGAGACCTCCACTTTCCTGAACCCAAGGTGTTGAACTGTGTGTTTCTCTTCCTCTTCTGCCTGTTTTCACCAGCCATAAAATATTGATAGAGCTTATTTAGCTCTTAGTCATGTTGTGAGCATTATTTTATGAGTGTGTTACAGTGCTTTGAAAACTCAGTATTCTCTGAATTACTGCTTTAATGCTGTGCTAGAGATCAATGACACTGATAAACTGGGTTGCCTTCTGGTTAAGTCATAGGTTTGACCATCACACAACAGGGAGAGCTTCAAGCTTTCCTCTTGCTCATGCCATCACCAGAGCAAGAGGCTTATCTGTATTTGCTGAATCATCTGCTGGAGCTGCATAATCAATGCATTTGCTGTGTATACTATTTCCAGTGAAAATAACTGCCCGTGAGGCCACACCTCACACTTCTACTGAGATAAGTGGTTAACCATTGTCTCAACGAAAGATTGACACTAAGCTGATAAAGAAAGTCACCAAGCCAACTAAGCAGTAACTTCATTAACTCCCTCCATGCCAATCAACCAGGGAGTTTTACAAGCTGACCAGAAATGAAGGCTAGCTGAAGTGCTGGGCAGGACTCTCCAGCTGTTCCCAAGTGTTTAATGAGCAAATCTCTCACTGTCAGTGTCCACTGAGCAAATCTCCCACTGTCAGTGTCCACACTGGTCCAGCTTTAAAGCTTGACAATCATATGTTTCAACTAGTTTTGTAGGTATCTGCAACCAAACCTTTCCAATGGCTGTATGCACCCCTTCAGACACCCTGGAAAACCATTCTCCAGAAAAATCCCCATTCCTTCAGAAAAATCCCCATCCTCTGGTCCATGAGAATGCACTTTGTTATCTCACTTCTTGTCTCCTCTTTTCTCCTTTCCAGCAAGAAAAACACAGTTCAATCACAACATGGAAGGAGCACCACAGTGGACGAGACGCAGTTATCCTTATCCATCAGAGTTGTGCAAGTCCTCAAGATTTCTCTCACTGTGTCTAAAATGAAAATGTGGAACTTCTGCCTTTTCTCCCCTCCAGATGTTCCACCCAGCTGCTGTATTACTGGTGAGATGGAGACACTATTGCTTAAAGAGCCTACAAAAACCTTGTTGAAACTCATTTGCTCTCAAGCAAATCCAGTTAAACCTTGGGGAGTGGGTGGGTTAGAGGTTTGTGGTCTTACATCTGACTCAGATGTAATTGCCAGGTTGTTTAGTGTCTTTTTGGAAAACCATGGACTGAGTGTACATAAATCCTCTGACCCAAGGATTGTCCTTTCAGATAGGACTGAGGCACATCGCCTGGGTAATATTAGGGAAAAAAACCCCAAACAAACAAACAAACAAACAAAAACAAAACAAAACAAAAAAAAAACAACAAATGAAAACCCCCAACAAAACAGTGCTACAGTGAAAGCTTGGAAATTCCAGTTGAATCACAGGATTGAAGTCTCCCTCTTGCAAAACCTCCAGTCTTTGCTGTATAATCTGCTGAAACTCGGGGTAGCAGGGGGTGATGAATAACAAGTTTCAGTTTTTCAAACTACTCATCCAGAGTTCCACATAGGGCTCCAAACATGCAGTGTACAACTTCTGCTGCTTAGCACTTTTCATCCCCCAGCAAACTTAAGAGCCTGGGAAACTACCTTGTATATATTATAACAGTTTTGCTTGTAGTAAGTAATCAGTTGCAGAGAAAAAATATTCGATAGCTCCATCCTGTTGAGTAATCAACATTTGCCCTTGGACTACATCATGACATTTACAGTGTGTCTCACAAAATACTCTGCAAAGGGATCCCTGACTCCTTGCACTTGCTGTTCATTCATTGCTTTCATCTTTCCGGTGGGTGAAATCTTACTAAACCTTTCACACCCCAGGAGATTGGGTAGGATTTTTTGAACTGAGTTGAGAAGTAAGGAGTTCCTCACCAGAGCAATTATGGTTTATTGCTTCAGTTGGTAAATGTTTAAAAAAGCAGTCGTCTTAAGAACAAATCATAAAATGTGACTTGCACACAAACTGTAAATAAATAGAAATAATTGCTTGTGCTACAAGATCCATCTGGAGCTGGTTTCAGTTCCTCATATAGTTGCAAACTTTCTGTTCATCTATGAGCAAACCGGTTACTCTTCCCTGTCTCTCATTTCCCTTTCAATGCAATGAGCAAAGCACCTCCCCTTTCCAGAAGATGAGTTCTGTAGCTCGACAGAACCCCCAACACACATATACTCCCTGCCCCAAGGAGGACTTTAGCAGGATCAAAGTAAATAGCTCGCAGTGATTTTCCATATTCCCAACCCCGTGGGCTCAATGTGATTTTTAAAATGAGAATTGCTTTCTAGCCAGCCTGTGATTTAATTGTTACTCATTTGCATCAAAGATCCCAGAAAAGGTTTAAGTTAGCAGCATTTCTTCTCACAGTCAGATACCCCACTATCTTTCAACACTATTGCTCTCCAAAGGAGCGAAGGAGAAGCTCAAAAGCCAGGATTTTCATGAGGGCTACTTCTATAGCTCTTGAAACAAGAACAACCAGATTAGTGCTTTGGTCATTTTTTATCCTTGCTCTATCAGTTGATACTGATAATCACGGAGCGCTGGGAGTTAGAAGGAGTGCTTGTTTGCCACCCATTGTTATTACATCTAATCATCCTCCCATAATTAAATTGCAGGGGCTCCTTCCCCCATTTCCCCACCCACTTCTTGGATGCATCTAAAAAATCTCTGTGTCTCGACTAGGAGACACAACAAAGCCTCGTGCTTGTGTTTTTCTGCATACTTTTTCCTGCTGAGTTGGTGATCTTGTCATCTGCATTTTTAAAAAAAAAGGCTCATTTTCAAGGAGAATGAAAAATGAATCTCTACAATTATGAGGGACTCACCTCTCTGTGCTTCACTGGTACCTTCAGTATCATGACAGTGGCTACCTAGCAACCATGCCTTTCGACTCAAGCCAGCTTTATTTATATATATTTGTATTTCTACTGGCAGGGGGGAACATAATTTTATGGCCATAAAAGTATTAATTTACTTGGACATGGCAAGCTTAATCATCTTCTTTCAGAGAATCTGAAACACTATTTCAGCAGCAGCTTGAAGAAGCACCAGCAGCTGGTTTGTTGGCATGGCAGCTGTACCTGTTTAACCTCCCTACTGAGACACAATTCTTGTCAGGTGAGAGTGTGCAAAAAGTACTTACTGTAAAAAGTGTAAACCAAACCAAAGCTAAAACCACTCTTCCCAAATCCCTTAGAAACAAGACCCTAAAGTTTTATAGGAGCAAGTCCTCTTCCTAAAAACGCACAGGAGCAATTAACCCCCACCAGTGGGTGGTTTCTGGGCTTTCTTTAACTTAAGCTTTAAATGTAAGCACTTAATGACAGTTACTTTTTGCCTAGAAGACAGGGTGGAGTTAAACGTGCTTAAGATTTGTAGACAGAGGCAATCTAAGGCAATAAAGTTCTTCTGCCTCCCTTCTGTCTGAAGGCAGAGCTAGGTTAACCTTATAAAACTTTGTAATTGTTCTGGGGGTTTGTATTTCAGATCACTGCCCTCCCTTTCAGCCTTCCTTCCTCCCTCCCCACCATCTATGAAGAATAAAATTAAGGAGGAGGAGTAAATCACTTTATGGAGCTTACCTAACTCATATATTTTGCAGCTGACAAGAAGTAAAACCTAGTAAATACAGTCCCTGCTCATTTTTACTTGGCAACAATTTTGTCAATTCATGGGACCCTTCCAAAAATGTTTAAATACAGTTCTGTATTCCTCATGGTTGCCCTTCTGCTCCAAACTGTAGCCTTGTCACAGTGCTCCTTTCCTTGGCTTTTATCCAGCCTTCAGATTGGTGTATTAAGTTTTTATCCATTTCAGCATTTCTTATTTAGTATTATCCCACTAACTTTGAAGTTTTCAGAATATTTATTAATTAACCTTCCCAAAACTTCTGTGTAGTAGCAAACTGGTCCTGGTCCAATTTCATATGCAAGGAACAAGACACTGTATTTAGTATTATAAAGTATTGTGAAAATTTCCTGATTCCACTGGAAATGGGTACTGAATAAAAGGATTTTGTACAAGCAGACAAAGTATCTGACCAAGCATTAGAAAGACTTAAACACAAACAGCCCATAGGCAAATTAAAGGAAGAAGAGGAAAAGTGTTTCTGTAAAAGTAGAAATGGTCCTGTAAGAGGTTCACAGTTAACAAAAACATAAAAAGAAGTGACTAAGTGAAATGTAGGCCCAGGTTAAGTGGTTAGACCCTTGAGATCCTCCAAGGACAGTGGAGGACAGTAGTGACAGAAAAGAAACTGAGATATAAGAGGAGGGCCACTATCTGCTAAGGTCTCAGTCACCTCAGCTGAAGCTTAAAGGAGTCAATTCCATTCACCTGAAATCCACAGACCAGTGTACGTATGAACTATCGTACGTATAGAGACTTCTTTCTTCATTTCACATTGTTTGAAGGACTATATGCAATTTTAAAATCATGGATTAAATCTCAGATCTTCACCACAAATCCACTAGTCATGTAGTATCCTATGTGCCCATCCTTTCAACGTCTGAGACAGTCCCTGAGAAAGTGTCAAATTTCAGGTGAACATTGGAAATGCATTTGTTTGTTGTTTGTTTGTTTGTTTATTTATTGACAGAATGATTCAAAATTCATTTAAATCCTGCTGTAGGCACCAAATTCTTGGTCAGAACGTGTCTTTGACAACTGATCTCATTGAGTCCAATGTGTCCTTGTTTCAAGCCTGCCAAAGCCCATGCAGCTGCATAACAAACTATGGGTCTGTTTCTTCAACAAGTTCTGCAAAGGAGAGCAGTGCATTGCCTTCACCACCCATCTTGTCTTCATTAGATCTGATAATAAACATGTTGGAAGGAAAAAGACAAAGAGACTCTGTGGCAAAGAGCAAGTTCAAGTTTAGCGGGTATTGTATTTAAGGTCTGTTAAACAGGGATGATACCACTTGCCTAACTCAAAGGAAAGCTAAAGTTCTGCAAAGGGTTCTGCAGATGTCAGAAGAGTTCTAACAGTCGTTAATTAGAAAATGATCATTCAACTTAGTCTTTGATTCTAGGCATATTTCATCCTCCACCCTTTCTATTACAACTGTTGAATTGCAATTTCATTTATCGTCATTGACTACAGTTTTGAAGTAACGGGAAAAGTTCACAGTGAAGGCTTTGAGGTGTCTTCCTGTTATCAAGGGTTCATATTAACTACACCAAATTGATTTAAGCCTATTAGTTTATCAAAAGAGCATAATCCTATTCTTTAGCTTTCAAGGGAAAGCAGCAACTATCTCAGTTAATTACTCTGTCCTTGCTGGTACCCCAGAGCAAGCAAATGTTCCATGGTCCAAAGTAATTGGCATTGACTGGGAATGATTGTGTATGTATGGTCCTACTAACTAGTGAGGTTAATTGGAAAAACTAGAAAAAAGGTGAGCTGTAAAATAAGTGAATTTTCTTCACAAAAGAAGATGAAGTTTCCAGCTTACTGAAAACATACACATTTTTGACTTGGTGTTTATATAAAAACCAGGTTATGAAAGACTGCTAAATGACATAAACATGTAACCTCTGAGTCAACACATGAATGCATCAAGTGCAGTCAAAACCAGTTTTTACAAGACATTGGCCATTTTTAATATACAAATCATAGAATCATAGAATCATAGAATCTATTGGGTTAGAAAAGACCTCCAAGATCATCAAGTCCAACCCTTGGTCCAACTCCAGTCCATTTACCAGATCATGGCACTCAGTGCCATGGCCAATCTCAGTTTAAAAACCTCCAGGGATGGGGAATCCACCCCCTCTCTGGGCAGCCCATTCCAATGCCTGAGCACTCTCTCTGCAAAGAATTTTTTTCTGCTCTCCAACTTCAATTTCCCCTGGCAGAGCTTGAGCCCCCCGTGCCCCCTTGTCCTATTGCTGAGTGCCTGGGAGAAGAGACCAACCCCCAGCTGGCTAGAACTTCCCTTCAGGTAGGGAAATGTAATGCAAATTGCATAAGCAATCCTGTAAAGAGACCACAGGGGTTCACCTACCCGACAGATCCAGCTTGCCCTCACCACAGGCAGCTCTAGGGTCCTTCTTCTGAAGATGTCCTGTATCCTTTCATGCACAGCTCACCTGTTTCCCACCAGCCACCCGAGAATATTGCAAGGGGATAGTACAGCAGGAGGGGAGAGGGTGAGTTTGTCCTGGCCATGCTGCTGCAGAGGCATGTTCGGCTACAGGGACAAAAAGGAGCTGCGTTTTCTCCCTGATGTGAGGGGGTGCTGATACACTTCACCACAGGTGGATGGAAGAAATCCATCCCAAGATAGGAGAGATAAACAGGATCGAAGGAATGGGAGCGGGAGGACAAAGGATGGGTTCAGGGGGAGGCATGAGGGGGAAGGATGTGTTTTGCCTCACGCAGTTTTGAATACAAGACAGAGAGCACGACAAAGCAGAAATCTTTTTGAATAATGTTTCAGGACATTTTCCCAGATTCTTAAGAGACTTCTAATAAAATAGTCCTGTCAACTTCAATGAATCTTTGATTTATACTGACTAGGGATTTATCCTTCTGCTGGGGCATTTCTAAACTACCTATAATTTTGTTATGCTAGCAAGTCAGAGTTATTCTAATGTATGTATTATTGGTTAATATGGACTGTCATCAACCCTTCAGTCAGCTGGCCATGATTCATGAAAGAAAATCACTTCTAATTAAACATTCATCTAATTATTCTTGCCAGAAACAAATGAAATATGCAACCAATATGTTCCGTAACAGCTTCAGAAGGGTACCACTAGGATTTGTGAAGCCAGATGATTGAATGCACAGGGAAGCTTTTCAGCACATGTTACATGAGAAAATGATCCATTCCTACCTTTTAACTGTCTTCGGAACATTTCAAGCAGTATTTAATGTCAGACTAGATTTTGGAGCAAGGCACATTAATGACTACAGTAATTGCTCTTTGGGAGAACAGATTTGAGTGACAACACTTTCTCTAACCTCCAGGGTCTTGCTTTGCTATGAACAGCTTAACGTTTAAACAAACTGATTTCTCAATATTTTACAAAAAAAAAAAAAATCCCTGCAGAGGCTCACATAGCTATTTTTCTGTATTTAATTAAATACGCTCTAGCATAACATTTTTCTTTGGTGTGTCAGTGTATTGCCAGTCTGTTTCACACATGCATCTAAGTCGTAGGATGTTGACCCCTTACAGAGTGACTTCAAAATGTCTAAGAGCTTATCATTCCTCTCCATGTCTCAGAGTCTAATCTATTTACCAAGTGCCTGGAATAGCTTTGTGAGTCCTGCAAATTTCTTACCTTAACTTATTTCATCTTACAATGTCTTGAATATGCAGTAGCTAAAGGTTTTCCTCCTGATGTGTAGACATACATGTGGCAAATTGGTTATATATGTTTGATTGCAATCAGTTGAATTCCCCTGATATTAAAACTAGTCTGACTGAAAGGAGAAGGAGAAATGAGGTAAGCAATATTTGTGTCATCAAAAGAGCAAATGTGTAAGGTCATCCTGTAATTTTATTTTTTTGCAGCATAATGAAATAACCATTAACAGATGAGTTGCCAAAAGAGATATTGTGCCTTCGTTAAAACTACAGTAACAGCATTAAATTCTCAATATTCGTTTACAATTGTAGTAAAATAATTTCTGTTAAGAAACCTTCTCCTTCTGAGTCTGAGAAAAAAAGCATGGAGATTCAGCAGGTTGCTCCTGACACCGTCACATCTACAGGTTATCAGGTTCTGGCACGCTACTTCTCTGTAATTATTTATTAAAAGACCTAAAATGAATGTTTCAAAAGGATTTTGCAGAGCAGTTGGAGTTTGGGTTTGTTTCTCATATCCTGCCACCGCTTTTATGTGCAGAGAATTTGGAACCACACCCGCTGAAGCAGGCAGGTGATGATCTCCCTTTGAAATCAAGACTTACAGATGTTTCTTATGAAATCGGTGGGAAGTAGACTTCTAAGAAACTTCAAAAATCCAGCCTCTCTGCTCTCTAGAATAATCTCTGATTGGAAGCAAGCAGTGCAATGCCTGATATGGCTTGGGGGTTCAATGCAAATTCATTGTATCTTTGAGATTTCTTGAGATCGGCTTGGCTTTTCATAAATATCTTAGTGGTCTGAGGACTTCTTTCATTAAACATAGAATAATCCAGTTTTTCACAGAAAGAGTTATATTTTGAAGTCATAGAACTGACTGTGAGATGATATTTTGATGCCAAGCACAATTTGTTCCATATTTACTAGAAACAGGTAATTCAGCAAGACAAGAGACTGTCATTGAGGACAATTCTTGGAGTCAAGATGTTGAATGGATAGGGATTCCATTGTTGTTTTATACATGCTAAATACCTCTTCTCTGTACTTTTATATTACAGGAATATTTTGTGACTCTCGAATGCCACCATCAACGTTTCCTCTTTCTCATTCTAAAACCACAGGGAATTTACCTTTATTTTTGTCTTCATAACCAGAGATTATGACTGTACTTAACCCACAAATCATGTATTTTTTACCACATTGACCAGATTAGTCATCAAATAGTCAGATCCGTAGTCATCTTTCTTCCTTGGTTTCCTTATTATCATTTTATTAGCTGCAAATTTCTGCAAAACCACATAGATTTCCCTTCCAAATCTGACTACCACTGCTCTTGTAGGTTGAAGTAGTATTTTAGCAAGCTGTGGCCACAGAGGAAAGGCAATTAAGAAATTGCCACACTGGCTGCATCCTTCTATGATTTCCAGCAAGCACCACAGAAGCAGCACATCTCATACAGCACCCAAACCAGCGAGAAGCTGAGGAAGTACCAGTCAGTAAAACTGCAGCAGAGAGATGTACTGAGCAGGGTCCCTGGCAGGGTTGCCCCACGCTGTTGCTCACCCAGCCAAAGCACCTGATTTGCTTTTCCTGCTGCCTCCTGCAGCTCCCAGAGGCATGAAGTGCATTTTCCCATGGGAGATTTCTGCTTCCACTTGTGCTGCAACACGTTAGCATTGAACTTGTGACTCATTCCTCACACAGCAGGCACAGTGCTCTCTCTTCCCCTTGCACCATCAGCCCTCCTCACAGCACCCTGCAGCAATGGGGCCAGCCCCTGCTCAGATCTCAGGGGAGCAGGGCTCCCTCCATGGGTGCTGAGTCTCATGCGATGGACAAATTTAAAGCCATGTCCTCTGCTTACAGTTTTCAAGTAGACAGGTCTCCACTTAGCCATGAGGGTTTTTTTAACGAGCCCTTTCAATGTGCCTGTATGCTGTTCAAAGGGTCCAAGCTCTAAACTTTAGAATTTTGCTTCTATTCCAGGGACCAGTTGGCTAAATATTCAATTTGCAGCATCTAAACATATGGGCATCTACATTCTTTATCACATGGAGCTGAGAGTCCACTGAGCACTAAGACTTATTTATGCTAACTGTTCATTTTACATTGTTTTTAATACTGCAAAATAAGGATTTAAATTTGTTTGCAGACAGAAAGCAAATTATTTTTATGTTGTGCTGCCAGAGTAAAATTTTGCTGCATGCAGCTTTCCTCTTTTTTTTCTCAGAAGCTATCTAAAAATAAATGTACACCTGCCTTGACTCTGTATACCATCCAGTAACTAAAACTAAACTGATAAATGCCTCGGTGAAGCCTAGAGAGGGAATTTCACAGGCACTGCCTTTGCCAACAGTGTTACTGGCTTTCCACATTAGGGATCTTAGACCATCCTAGCCCAAGCTTCCCTCAAGAAACACTTTTGATATAACTTGCTGTAACTTTTGGTCAGCCCTGAAGTTGGCAGTTGAACTTGATGGTCATCATAGACCTCTACAAACTGCAATATTCTATCCTATTTTATTCTAAACCAAAAATCCACTCCCTTGCTCTTTCCATTATGGAGGTTTGCCCAATTTTTCTCTTCAGTTTACTTTAGACTGTATTCTCACATTGGTGCACTGGCAGACGCAGCAGCACAGGTCAATCACGACATGAACCAAGGCCCAAAGTACATTCCAGCACTGGGAAGATCCTGCACCTCACACTGTAGCTCCTGCTGGCAAAAGGGAATCACAAGCCAAAATGCTGCTGGCGCAGTAGAGTGTATGACAGACTCATTTTCCGAGAGCGTATGAATGGCAAATTGTGGTTTCTGATTCAGACGGGGCCTCAACAAGTCTTGTGCTGTCAGATACACCTCAGTTTCTGGAATTCTACATCACTCAGATTTCTGTTTAACACCAGTGATTTGTGCCTTCTGAAAGAAGAGGTCTTGTTTTCATATTCTGGAAAACATTGTGACTGTTGCTATGCTGCTACAGCAATACACCGTTAGCTAATATCAATTTTGGAAATTCATGTCAGGTTTATTCAACCATTTTTATTCTTTTCTTGTCCACTAAATCAGACTAGCATCCTGGGCCACAGTCACAGAAATCACAAACATTAATTTCTCACCTGTGCTGGTGTTATGGGTTTACCCAGGTAGGCCTAAATTTAGGCTTTAAAACTCAGATTTGGGCCTGAAATTGTCAGCTGCCTTGAGCTGGGCTGAGCTGGCTGGCAGCTGACCTCTTCTAGCCAATAGTGTTGTATTCCACCCCATTTTACATCATCTCAATAGCAGTGAAGTCCAGTGTGTGGGTGTGGCTTGGGCAGTTTCACTTTGGCCGAGGTACAGAGAAGACACCGTGCTGTCCCAGGAGGGATGGAGAGGCCCAAGCCCACAGCACCGGCTCACCATCATGTTATCTTAGGGAAGTAAAATATTTGTTCTTAGTTCTTCACTTTGCTTAAGTTTGTCTTTGGGGAATTGACTTTTTTTTTAGAATGATTTATAGTTAGAATGGTAAAATCTGTGCTTATTGGGGAGTGGGAAGTTATATATAACTTGTGTAAGTGTGTGTTATATTGTAGTTTTCTTTTAATTTTCTCTTTTCTGTATAAATACATGTAGTTAGTTTCAGAAGAAACCTGGTTTGAGGGGTTTTTACCCCTCTCCTTCTTCTCCCCTTTTCCCTTGGCTAGTTGGGGGGGGAAGAACCCTTTTTTCTCTGTTCTTGGGCAATTGGCGTTTTGCCAGCTCAACCCAAGACAGCTGGCAAATGAAATTCCCACAAAATCTTGTGGTAACCTCATTTTCTCCAAAGTTATATAGATGATCTACTCATAAGCCAAGCTGGGAGCAGCTCCCGTTGAGTTTAGCAAGAATGGATTTTCATGGCATGCATACCCACCCTCTGGGTTTCTGCAGATAGGAAACCATCTCTAAAGGAGATACTCTCCCAGGAGCATTGAGATCAGATGGCTAAGTCAGAGTCTAAACTAAACTGGGGACCAACCAGTCTGATCTGACCCATCTGTATCCATTGCTTTTGAAAGTACAGAGATTAAAAGGCAAGAAAAACATAAATCTGAGAATGGTTTTGCTGCACTGGATAACCAAACAAGCTCATAGTGGCATAAAAAGCATTTTCAGGAAAAGGTTGTACTGTGGTATGAAGTTTTTCACTTATACGTCTTACATTGAAATGACAAGTGTCAATCCCTGCACTTTAAAGCACAAAATAAAGTCATAGAAAAATTCCCTGAGGATGAAAGGTTTGCAAAGTTGTGTCAAAAAAAGGCACTGTAGAGAAATTTTCCTTTCTGATGGAATGCCTGTGAATGTCAGTGGAGACAAGTGATTGGACCAGTCACTGCTGTGTGACATTAAGTTTCCAACAGAGACAACTACTATTACTGAGAGACATGATTGGTGCACACTGTCTTCACCTATGAAAATAAAAGTGTTGTGGGTAGGCTGTAGTATAAAACATGCAATTGCTATCAAATTAAAATGGAAAAGTTTATCTTGTTTTGCATATTACCATTTTTTGATTACATGTTTAGAGACAAAGAAATTCTTTTTGTCCTTAGTTGTTCAGAAGTCCTGCTTCCTGGTTCAAAAGCATTGAAGGCACCAATAATATACAAACTAAAGATATCTCTCCTTTTATCAAAATGTGCCAGCCAAAAAATTTTAGGAGAACCTACCAAGCTGAATAACTGCCATAATTTGTTAAAATTAAGAAAGAATGTGATTGATCCTGGCATGCAGTAAGTCACCAGAACAGTGGGGAACAATATAGCGGAATGCAACATAGATATGGTCACCAGTCACTCAGTGCATCTAGGAGCTTCCAAAGCAGTTAGAGTTGTGCCCACAAGGAAAATAGATCAGCAATGTAGTAAACATTTCAGAATGGTTTTGAACTGGAGTCTACAGTGTGTCAACATGCAACAATTTAATTAGCCTTCATTCTGCACTAAATACCTCAGAGCCCTATCCTGCAGTTGGGCAAAGTGCCCATGAAAGCCAAGAGGAAAGCGTAGAGTCCCTCAGTATAAGGAAGGAAACATCGTTTGCTTTTTTTTTTTAATAGATCCACAAATATCTCATCCAAGCTTTAAATAAGGAAGGCAGCCTGTTTCCTTATTCCTACAAATTTGACTTAAAGGAAAACATACACTTCTAGTTTTAAATGGTCACTTCTAGTGGAAATATGGGGTTACATCCATGTGATAAACTTTTGATTCTAGAATTAAAGAGGCAGAGGAAGTCTGCTTGAGAGCAAAAGCATCAACTTTAAATTTCTTCCTTGCTTATGCTGCTGCGTAGAAAGGGTGTTATTAAGCTTTTTCAAACTACCATCAGAGATGAATCGATGCAGTGCAAGAGGCTTTGGAAGCTGTGCAAGTTTATCTCAGGTGAGGATGCACCCGGCAGCGTGTGTTTGTGTGTGGGCATTAGCACGTGCCAAGGAGAAAAACGCACGCACAAGCACAGATTTTTTTGTTTTCTCCATTTGATTATTTTTAGCAATTTCTCAGTTCAGCCACTGTTTCAAGTGTAAGCTCTTTCAAAGCTCTCGTTGAAAGTCCTACACTCTTTGAGAGACATTTCAGAAAATGTCTCTCAAAAAGGGAGAAAATTACCTATAACATGTTCAGGTCTCATGACAGAGAATTAACCACCTCTAGGTAAACATATAGTCAATTATCTCATAAGATTCAATCCAACTAGGAGACCAAGTAGAAAATTGTTCTGGGGATGGCTCTTATAAGTCAGGAACATATTTAGATGAGGAGTAGTAGCAGGGGTTTAGTAGTAGTACTAGTATTACATGTTTTTGGACCCATTTCTACTTTATCCAGGCCTTTCTCAACTCAGTGTAAATCCACTCTTACAGTTAAAAACTAAATTGGAAAATAAAATATAACACAACATCTTTTTGATGACATAGGAAATGAAAGTGGTATTTCATCTTCTACTGTTTAACATTTACAAGTATTATTCATTTTAAAAATTAAGAAAAAATATGCTGGATTGAATATCTTCTGTATTTAAGATGAACAAATAACAGTAGATTTCTTGAACTGGTAAATCTCCCTTATTTTCTCATGAAAAAGACTTCCATATGGAAACAAAATTGCATGTTTCTTACAACAGGAATTGTCTTTACCTAAGTAAATAGAAGACTCTTCCAAGGATGCTAAGGAAAATGTATTTATCCTTAGGCACAACATAATAAGTACATGTGGTTATGAAGGTCAGTCTGATTTCTAATCTGAGTGAAATATATGCACCATATTTAGCAGATGCAAGTATAAGTATGCCCATACAAGAAGAGACAGTGAGAAAAGCAATTATAATTGCTATTCCCCAAATATATAACAAATTCTCAGATTTTTTTCTTATACTTTTACATTCCAAGAACAAACCTTCACAGGTCTTAGGATGTGGGGGAAAGAGAGAGAAATTTCAGCTTCTGGTAGGACTTTTGGCTTGGTTAAGTGTTAAAACAAAATTTAAAACATCTTTAATGCACTGCAATCCTTTTGTGATCTTTCAAAAATTGTATTAATCCAAAGAGCAAATTTTATTCTAGGCAAAGTTGGATAGCAGAATTCTGCTCTCAGTGCAACACTTTGGATGCCCACGAATTGTGTGAATCTGTCAGTGAAAGTTGAATTTAATGCCAAATATCTGTATTTTCAGCTTCTATTGACAGGCCTGCCTACAAATAACATATCTAACTAGTCTACTACAGAGAGAATAGTCTGATCTTTGTACTTTAGGGAGCTGTTGTATTTAAACAGCATTAAGGAAGACGCACCAGCACAACGATATTAGTGGTTCATACATCCATACAAAAAAACAACACTGATTTCCTCTTTGATCACTATTCAAATTAAATCAAAGCAAACCCACAGTCTTCAGGTTTTTTTGGCTTCATACATATTTCATAGACAAGCTAAGTCCTTTACCATGGGCACCATCATTATGGCAATGTACATGTGTGTGGTTTTAGGGCATATAATAAAGTCAAGTAGATTTGTATATACCTTGAAAGAGTGAAAAGTTGAGAAATTTTATGAATGCACCATAATGGCACAACTGTCAAAGTCTCATCTCTCTTCCCCTTTTTAATTCTATTGTAGCACAGGAAGAGTACGAAAATTCAATAGAAAAGAATTAAAGTAAAATCATTACATTTCTTACAGCAAATCATGACCAATTGTGTGGTGTCACTGAAGAGCACGAGGTGCAGTCAAGTCTAAAAGCTGTAAGTGCCCCATTATTCATTTTTACTGAAAATGTACGAGAGATTCTTGTAAACTCAAAATTTAAAGGAGGCCTTTCAAGATTTCAAACAGTTGTTTCATTACTGATCATCAGAACTGTTGAGTTATCTCTGTGTTTATGGGGTTCACAGCATTTATAGATGCCTAAAAGTGCAGTGTTAAGAAGCAAAAATACAAAGTGAAAAACTGATCTCTTTGGCTACCAACATAAAACTAAAACCTGTGTTCAAAATACAAACAAATGGAGATTGAGAAAATAATTGCTTTCCCTCTTCCATCTAAAGTGCTTCAGTGATTTTGTGTCTTCATTTCTATCTAGCCTTTGCAAGAATTTTATTTGGAAACCAAAGACTCTCTATCTAATAACTGGAAGGAAATTCTTTGAAATCTGGGATATCCACAATACTTTGCACTTTATTTTCCTCTGAAATGAAATACACAAATGAAAACTAAGAATTACCAAAGTGGACTTCATTGTTCTTGAACACTGACTGCTTGGAAGACACTGACCTGCATCAACACTTCAAACAATTGATCTAGTTTGAATTTGCTCACACAAAAGAATATTGCACAGGTGGAGGAGGATTAAAAGAGTTCCTCTTCCAGATCTTATTTATGGAGCAGGTAACACTGAATATCTTTTCACCACCTGATAGTTTTCCTTACTTTATGCCTTGGGCAAGCTCACCTGCATGGCCCATTCCAGTAATTTTTTGGAGATGTTTTTGTTATTCTTTAATCTTCTGTAACCACGTGCCACCTCATCCCACTTCACCTCAGTGTTTAGGGTATTCGGATCGACTTCATCTCAAGACCTCTGTTTTCTAATAGAAAACATCACTAACAGAAACTCAACTGCCTTATGCTGGGTATGTGCTTCCAGATTAGGAGAGACCCTTGCTCTCTGGTCACAGGACATGCCTTCATGGTGGCACCACATGTTATAGCCAGTGACTGCTCCACGAGCTCCCAGGCATCATGCTACACCACGGTGCAAGTTTAGCTCCTGACCTCAGGCAGACTAAGCCATCTGGCTTGGTTTCTTATTGCTTGTAATGATGATGATGGACCTCAAGCATTAGCTCCTGGCTATGCCAAATTCTGACAGTTTTTGGTTTTGTTTATTTTTTTTTTCCTTCTGCATTCTGTAATAGACAATTAAGACCTGAAATTACACCAAGTAGATGACAAAATGCCTCCAGAGAGCTGTGCTTCTTAGGAAGGGAACTTAGAGCCTCGGTACCAAGCAGCAGCAGCAGCCTGCGCCCATCCTGTATTCCACAATCTGTAATTTCAGCTACATATCTATTTATTCCAATGCTGCAGTATTCCATTTCTGAATGAGTTCCCACATCATGGTGACACATGCCTAGCATTATTGCATTTTAGACAGCCATCTGTACTGATATATTCAGCCAATAATTTGCCACCAGGAAATTGGTTCCTGGGAATATACTTTTTATGCAGAGTGCATGCATGCCTGTCTCTAATTTCTAAAATCCATATATCCTTGATGTGTCTTGTAGGAAGGTGAAATCCTATTTCATCCTGAACCGTCCATAAAATATAATACATATTAATTAGTGGTCAAGAAAATTTATGCCACAGTTCATCAGCAAAGCCTTAGCAGCAGCATAACAATCCCCAAAAGAATAAGTAGCAACATGGCAATGCCAGTTAGCTAAATATGGCAAATGGCAGGGTAGAATGAAATAGGTCTAAAGGGACACAGATCCTCTAATGGATGAAAGATATGGGCTAAAAATATACTTTGGTATGGATAAATATAGAATAATGATTGTAAAATAATAATCCAAACGTGGGTTGTAGCATTTAGTGGAGCGATCTTATAGGATCCTGAAAAAAGGAAAGAACCAGGTAGTTATTAATGAATAATCCTTCAGTATATTATCAGAACAGCCATATGTAGTGAGAAATGGCCACCTAACTCCAGATCATTAAGTCCATTTCCTGTGACACTAGAACATGGTCCACCAGATGGGAGATACATGAAATATTAAAAAGATACTAAACATGTACTTTAACTTTGGGCAGAAAGCCAAGGGTAGTAGGAGCATGAGCAGGGAGCTCACAAGGGAGGCTGAGGAGGTAAGAGTTCCTCAGATGAAATCTGTGGTTCAAATCATGTGCAATGCAATTTTTGTATTTGCTAAAGAAAGTACTTTGGTTTCTTTTTTTTTCTTTTTTTTTTTTTTGGTCTAAGAAGGGGTGGAAGAGGAAGAGAGAATTAAAAATGGAAAGCTTTAAAGGCTAGTTCAAAATGTTAAAAGAGAATGAAAAATTCTATTAAGCTAAGAGAAACAGAGTTTTGGAAATACATTTTTTTTAATTATCAGAGATTTTCCTGTCCTTTTACAGACACCACACTGCTAATCAGGGGCATTCACAGTAGTTAATTCCACTTTGAGTAGGATTAGCTCCAATATTTAAATAAATAATCTCCACATCTTTGCAGTTTTTGGGTGACAGGAGTCCGGAGTGGAGAATACTGGTATTAACGGGGGAAAATGAAGCCTCTGCCCTCCAGCAGATCTGGAAGCTAAGCAGCAAAATTGAGAGAACACCTGAAAGGGATCCATAGCCCTGGAGGAACTTTTAGAGGAACTGATCATCCAGTTGCAATAAATATAAGTTTAGCTTGTTCTTGGAGAGAGAAGACATTCATGAGTACCTCTATGTCTATTAAGACTTCCCAGAGAGAATTCCTGTTCCCAGGGAATAAGCAGTATCCAAAGTATTTTTGAAACTGTACACAAATATTGTTTTGACTCATGCAAAACCATCTTTGGTGTGGACTGATTTTCTCTCTTTTTTTCTTTTTGGCAGTTTTATGCAGTACTATGAAAATGCTGGTTTGCAATAAATGTCAGTTGGTGTTCATATTTCAACAAATTATTTACTATCAATTTAAATATTTTTACCAAAAAAACCCACTTTAGTATTATTTGAGGTTTGTTCCCTCTCTGTATAGAATAACTTTTCAATTCTCTGGTTTTCAACTTCTAACACACCATCATACCAATGTTCTCAGTACAGCATGGTCACAAGTAGAAGTACTGCTGCACTATTGCCTTTTATAGTAGACTGATATTTTATGTAATATCCTTTTTCCATCATATGAGACAGATATTTAAACCAGTTCAGAATTAGGAAGGATAACCCATTTCCTTGGTTAATTGTAGCTTACATATAACAACAGGCTTTGAGAAGGAAATAAATTTTGGTAGCAATTTAAATGGAATGCAAGATTTTGCAATAGGAATCACATCTTCGAGGAATTTTTTTTTAGAACAATCCTGTTAAACTAAAATGAAACATAAGCTGTTGCAAGAAGGGAATGAGAAAAGTTGGGTCAAGAGAAGTGAGATGGGCTTATACTTACTCAGGACTCATCCACCCTTAACTGGCACCAGCACAGGCACTTTGGTACTGCCTTGCACGGTCTCCAGGGAGGGATCATGGCAGATTAAACCCCCTCCAAGCCCATTCCTTGCTGCATTGCCCCACACATCAGTGGACACAGGGGACAGGCAGGAAGGGGTACAGATGAGGGCACAGACAGTCCTGCTGCTTCCACCAGCTTTTGCCTGGTTTGCAGAGCTGTGACCTAATACATATTCTTAGGACAAAGGGCAATATTTTCTATTTTTGTCTGTCTACTTAAAAAAAAAATGGAGAAACTATGGAGTGCTCCAAGCTTCTTACCTCTCCAGGACCACATATCCTAGAGAATCATCCTAGAGGGAAAAATCCTCATTTTTTACTGAAGTCTCCACTGCAAATATTCTGCTCTGGGTAAGGAACCACAGAACTACTGATGTCAGCTACCCTTAGATTGGTTCTTCTGGCATTACTAAAATGGAGAAAAAAGAAAGAAGGAGAAGCTGACTTCTAGGTTGAAATTTGTTGCATATGTTCAAAAAATACGAGTGACATTTGCTCCCATGTATTGCAGGCAGCAGTAACAGAAATTTGACATGTCAAATAGAGTACATGCCACTTAATCTTTCCAGCTTGAGATCTGGAACACAGTGTGTTACAAAGACCTATGGGGGGAAAAAATTAAATATATGTGAAATGCTGTGGAAAAAAAAAAAGTTTAAATTCTGTTTTTCAGCCTCCAGCTTCACAATTCTTTCTTTCTGATGTAAATAGCTTCCAGCAGAAAGATTTGGGAGTGCAAATTTGTATGAAATGTTGGCAATTCAAAAAAAAAAATGTTGAAAGGAATGACATAGTTTGTTTCCTTCAAAATTTCTGAAGTTTTTTTTTCTTTCTATGAAGTATCAGGAGAGATTTTGTAACAGGTCAGAATTAAACCTCCCTCAAATGTATATATAGCTTTCTCCTCAGTCCTTCAACAGGACAATGTGGCATGAAAGTGTAAAATACCCCCTACATTAAAACAAAAAAAAAAAAAATTGAAACCAATTCAAAGAGGTAACAATCACTGCAAATAGATTTACTGCACTTCATTATAAAGTTTAAGTAAACGGAGAATTTAAAAAGAAATAACAGATGCCGTCATCCTGGATGGATAATTAACAGCAGACTCTTTAACACTTATATTTAAATGGGACTGAAACATTTCAAAAAGATTTTTTTTCTGTTGCAAAACATTCAGATGTAAAAACGAGACCATTCTCCTCCAACAATCTCCCTAGGGAAAAGAACTTCTGAACAAAACTGGGAGAACACTACAGCAGTGCAGGTTTTCACATTTCCTGAGAGGAGTGTAGGCATCATGTTGAGTTCCTGGATGCAGAAGAACATTGAAGATGATACCTAAACCACTGCCATCCCTTTGGGACACAATTTAACCTCTTCAGCCTTACAGACCTCTGCAGCCCAGCTTCTCTGCTTCTGGTGAGCTTTCCAAGGCAGCTCTGCCTTGCCTGCACCAAAACAGGTGCTGACACAGAGCCAAGAGGACACTGTCACCTTCTGCACCATCAGCTCAGGAACAGATGCATGGGGACGCCATCCTTCAGCAGGTGCTTAATAATAAAAAGAGTACTTTGTTTCCATATGCATTTTTCCTCCACCTTCACCTGAACAACTCCGCTTTTTTTCCATCTCCCTGATTTTGCAGAGATGCACAAAGCCAAGGTTTGCTCAAACCTATTCATTACAAAACTACACCTAGTTTGCCGTCACTTGGCACCTCTTTTTTTTTTGGCTGCAACAGTAGAAAAACTGGCTCGCACTGACAGAGAGGTTGGAACCCTCCTCTGTTTTCTAGAGGTGATCTCTCAAGGTAAGGATTAGCACATTGTTCAGACAGCCCGCGGGAACAAAGGTGTTTTTGCCGTTCTTTGTGCCATTTCAAGGCATCGGATAACACCTTTCACTTTAATTTTGAGGAATACAAAAAACTTTTAAAAGATGGCAAAACCATCAGCTGCCAGGTTGTAAAACTTGCTCCAAGTTACCACCTCTGAATGTTGAAGTCAGCATGTAATACCTGGCTGTCCAGAGGCAGGCTATGTACCTGCTAAGGATGGACAGTCATCCAGGAAGGATATTTTATTGCCATCCTGGGTCCCTTCAGCACACAGCAGAGTTCAGCCATCAGCTGCCTCAATACATCATTTCAGGTTCTGAGTGTACATTGCTTATAAAGCACAGCCTTTCAGATGAACACAGGTTTCTCACTTTCTTTTTCTCTTTACCAGGCTGACAGTGTTACAGATTATTTTCTGAGTCAAGACACAGAGACGATTCCTTATTAATGTGAGAAAATAATAGTGCCATGGGGCATTATGGATCTTTTCATTCAGGTGGTGGGGGAAAGATTACACAACATAATGAAGTCAGACAAATACCAGGAAATTAAGGACAGCCCCTCCCTTCGACTATTTACTTGTCAATTTGATTTTATGTTCCAATATGTGGTCTGCATATGCAGTTTCCATATTAGTGAGTGCAAATTAACAATTGAGGCTTTTAACAACCCTAGCACTTGAAATTTAAAGTACAGTGACAGCAAAGTGTATAGTGTNCTGCGCAGGCTCGGAGGGCACACGTGGGGTGAGCCCTTCCCAAATCTTCGTTGGCAAAGATTGGCCATTATATAGTGTGTTCCTGGCTTGGTAAAAAAACAGAATTAAGACTCTAAAATATAGAACAAAACAGGCTCTATCTCATAATCGGGTACAACTGGGTTTGCCTGTGCCTACATAGAAAGCAAAGCTCCAGCTCGAAGCATGCAGAGAGTAACCGATGAATGTGAACATCCAAGAACAACGATGACAGGAAGTTTACATAATGGTAACAGTATCTGTCATACTTTGCGATTCTCCCACATGTGATATCTGATGTCTGACAGTGACTCATGGGCCACAGCTCTCCTGTGGCTGCTCAGTTAGGTATGACTAAAGAAACAAACCCCGAATCATGTAAATGGCATGCACGTGTGCCCCGATGCTGACAGATAAGTGGGCGTTTATTGGTGCTGGTGTCAGACACCTGTATGCATCATCAGTGTTTAGAGGAAGGCACATGGGCACTAAATTGCATCTTTTACATAACAGTGATTTTGAACAGTCTGGGAAGAGAAGTGATACTCAGAGTCACAGTCCTCCCCCCTCCTGATAAGTCGGTAAGTTAGCATTTCTGTCTCATTTTCATTTTCCCAAATTTCTACGTGTATGAAATTGCTATAGGCAACTGCCCAATGCTTTTGCATCTGCTAGAGCTGTTAAGTAGCTGATAAGGTCTTTTTCACAAGATCTGGCTTTTATTTAATTAATTATTTAGATTTCCCTCTTTTTTTACAATTTTGGAAGATATAGAATCTGTTTCAGCAATATGGCTAGTGCAAATGCTTCTATTGGATATCTGTTGAGATCCAAGAAGATGTCTTAGTCCTGCTCATAAAATTGTCTTTTGAGCATAAAGGTGTGAGTAAGGACATACAGTTATATGTGTAGAAAAGGGACATTAAGATACATAAATATACAATATCAGAGATTTGTCTATGGTTCCTATGGCAGAGATTTATTTTAATGGAAACTGCTAAAGGACAGTCAACTTTTTCATTATATTGAATATCAATATATTCAATGATAAATAGAGAAGGTAGTGGGCTATATTCAGTCCTTAGTGTGTAGTAAATCTACCACTGAAATTGGAAACTGTTGACTACACAAAAGTACGAGTACATTCAGTTAATTTGAAAAACCAGGGAAAAAAAAACCAATTTTTTTTCCTGTAGTTAGTTGGATTTTTATATTATTCACAGCACTTTCATAATTGAGTGGCTTCCCAGGAATCCTATGAATTGTTACAGATAATGTTCCACAGAAATTTTCTTACACAGGTTTAAGTTCCCTGAAATGCAGCCTGACTTCACAGGTTCCTTCCTTATAAACTTATTTGTGAAGGGAGGATCTCCACAGCTCGAAGGCTGTCTGCTGTGCATGAAAGTGAGGCAAAGCTCTGTAAAACAAATAAAAAAAGGGAGGGGCAAGATCAAAGTACCTCAGTAAGGGCATTACGTTACAGCCCTGTCTAACCTCTGCCTGCAGAGATTGTATGGGTCTCTCCCCAGTTAGCTGATAGCCTGGTTCTACAGGGAGGGAGGAGAGGCTGGAGGAAGGAGCATGGGCGATAAAATTACCTGTGTTTCCCCCATGAGCTGCATTCTGAGCCATTCTTTCAGCAATTAGACACCAGGGTCAGCACCCTTGCTTGATTTTGGGGCAAGTTGTGAGGCTGTTTGTGATGTTCTTTAGCAGCCGAGTTGCATGTCTACCTGAGTGCTCCTGGAAATGTACAGCAGATATTTATCTTCTCAGAGGTTCCTAATTGTGTTTGGTTGTGTAGGCACACATGCTTACACCTCTTCTGATAAGTGCATGGCAAGGAAAAGATCTTGGAGGAGAAATTTCTGTGTCTACATCATTTCCCACCCAAGTCAGTGACCGAGCACATGTGGCTGTGCCCTTGCCCTTATGTTTTGGCCATCTCTTGCTTATGCCAGCCTGCTCCCCAGCAGAGATATTGAGCCATATCTTGAACTTTCCACCATGAGGGCCTCCTCACATGAGCATGAATCTATGGCCTGCCTTTCCTCCTCTGCGCTGCCAGAGCCAGGAGGACTTTGGACCCACCCTTCCTGCCTGACAACTGCTTTCCATTTCTGAACAGAAGCCAGAAACTCTTCTGAGCTGACAATTCCTCCGGGACCAGTTTCACACCCACTCCTTGTGAGTGCTCCTCCAGGCTGCTCCAGGCTCCTCCAGGCTGTCACGTGCCCAGTGGAGCCCTTAGGAAGGAGGATCCGTGCCTAGGATTTGAACCAGCTTTTCAGCAGCGTAGAAAGGCTGGTCTAAGGAGTTCCAGGTGGCAGAGGCATGTTGGGATTTGCTCCTCTGTTGAAAAGAGGTAATCAGGACCAAAAGCAATGGGTTTTCCATTGTGCGTGTGAGCTAACTTCTGTCCTGCCTCCTACCAGGACACTCTGGCTGCTATGCTGCCTATTGAAATTCTCAGGCATTTGGTTTAGATTAAAAGAAACTTCAGTAGTAGGTAATCCTTACCTTCACTGGCTTTCATCAGGCACTGTGTGTCAGCACAAGTGATGTTCTGAAATACCTCAGGACTCTTCAGCTACTGCTTTAGGTGATACAGTACTGCCTGAGCAGGAATAATTGTGGCTTGGAAAGAGTTTTCAAAGTCAAATGACCCTGTTGAACAGCGTACATGGGACACATTTGGTACAATAAGTAATGATCTAGTTGCCCTACGCTGGCCTGACCACCTGCTCTGCCAAGGAGATAAGAGGCACTAGCACTGTGACTCTATGATGGGCTGGATGCTCATCATCCTCAGTTGCAATGCTCTTGAGTCTTTCTTGGTATTTCGGATTTGAGTGGAGGATAAAAATTGTGTAGTCAGAAAACAACAACAGAGCAAGCTTGGCAATGAGGTCCAAGGTTCAGATGTGGTAATATCCTTGCAATAAAGGTAGTTATTTAGAAAAGTTCTTTAGAATGTATTTCTCTCATGTATCTAGTGAAATGTGCCTGCTGCAGCATTTGGCCTTATAGCACAGCACGTCATGAAGCTGCTGGTGAAACTGAGTCAAACACCTGACCATCTGCTCAGGTACCTACAGCCCTGGACATAAGCTGGCTTATGGGCCCCTGTTCCTCACCTCCCACTCTGCAGGTAGGCACCAGCATACCTCAAATTCTCTCTGAAACATAAAATTCACATGGTCTTACCCAGAAGGGAAAGACAATGGTACAGCCACCACCACCACAGCTGCTCACTGCCACATCCCAGAGGGACACCTTCAGAGTCCCATCCCAGGTTTGCCCAGCTGGGCTCACATCAGATCTCACGCGGGTAACTATGAATGGACTGCAAACAAGGAATCTGGAGGCTTAGAAACAGGAGGTGGATTGCCTTAGGAGCTGGCTGTTGGTGTGGTGATTAAGCAGCCTTGGCTGTTTGACACGTGTGTGAGAGAGGCACAGGTTTCTCTGCACGTTTGGGGTGTAAGCTCATATTTATTTAGACATCTAGCCTTGGGCCTCTGGTGACTATGGAAGCAAGAGGAATCATGAAGATAAATTCCTGCCAAACAGATGGATGACTAAGACGTTTTAGATGCCTAAATTGATATCATTAATCATATCCTTGATGCTTCCTAGACACACTGGTTGCACCTACTCATGCCTCCTGAGCAGAGGTGCAGCAGGTCCTACATCCCTTCAGAGATGAAGGCAGAGGCTGTCATTTCATTTTGTGCCCTACCTAAACCATTGTTAACCAAATCACTAGTGGTGCCTTGCAGATTTATTGTTGTATAAAAAACTACTAATAACAATACTTCAAATATTTGTCAAGCTATAAAAGTCTCCTCACCACACCCATAAAAGCATAATCTGATTCTACTGGAGTGAGATCTCACTCCTGAGCAATCATAACCTTGGCAGGCTTGCTCTGCCATGGCAGCCACTAACCTGGCCAACCTGCCCAATGAAGACCATGATAACTCAGCAGGGTGGACTCAAAGAAGTTCATGGCTGACCCCTTTTTTGTTTATTTTCTTTTTAATTACTTACTAATTACCTACTAAGAGCCTTTCAAAAAACTCCACTGGTTCTTCTCCAGCTGGACAGGTCATTTTGTAATGTAATTTATGAGAATTAAGTCTTTATCAAAAATGGGAAAAACAGAAACTAACTCAGCTGTGGTCTGTGCAGCAAAGAATTTACCAAGTGGGTGAGTTACACATTTTGAAGAATAGATATGTATTGAGAATCATTTTGAATGCACTCTCTCTCCCTCAGTCTCTTTCTCCTGTCCCATCCTCTGCCAATCCAACTCCCCCTGGGAGACAGGAACCACTTGGGGGCATCTTCACATCCTGGTGGTGGCTGTAGCACAAGGTGGCACTGGAGTATTTTTACACCTTTTAGGTGGCTGCTGGTTTCCTTCCTGTAAACTAGGATTTTTCCCATAGGGAATAAAAACAAATTAGTGTACCATACAAATAATTACCTTTATGTAAATGCATGTGATAAGATAAATGAAATCTGAAATGATTAACTAACCTTCTATTTAACAACATTTCTGACATTTGATTCGAGGAATGAAGTCCAACCAGCTTTTCTGTGCCTTCTATGGGGGAATAGCAAGGATGTGTAGTGGGCATTAAAGTAACTCCGCCATACTTTGATCTCCTTCTTCACATAGCTGAAAACATGAAAAATGAGGGGAAAAATTATGAAAGCAAACAAGTCAGTGATTTTTGATGTCCAACCAGAGTCAGCTGCCACTAGAGGACAAGAACCTTCTTCTCCATACTTTGTCTTCATCAAATTCTCTCGATCTATGCTTTCAGTTAGACTTAGGTTGACTTGAAGCCTTGAGTCCCAGCATCATTCAGCCAGTGCAGCACTGCATGCTGGCCAGCTGGGCAGCTGGTGATCCAGTAGCATTTTCCCAGGGTTGGTCTCAAGCTTACTGAAGCTTGCTGTCAGTAGCTCCACGCAGATGTGGCTGTTTTGGTTCAAGGGGATTTCTGCACCACACCTTCCTGCCCAGTGTAGACATGTCCCAGGTCTATCATGATTTTCATCTGCCAAGCATTCAGACAAAATAATTAACTTAGCTTTGCTGGCACACATCCTTCACTCTAAATTATTTGTATCAAAGAGCATTATTTCAACAAAAATCTTTACATTTAAATCATGAAAAATAAACACGAGAAGACTAAACAGTAAAAACACTGATTAAAAATGGAGAAGAACTTCACTGTGTTTCCTAACACAGATAGATAATTAAAAGGATTTTTAAGGGTTTTTTCTGTACCAGGTAGAGTTTTAGTGCAATTTTGTGTTAATCACCTCTAGGCTGCAGAGACAGTACCACTGCATAGCATAAAATAAATGACCAGAAGGTTTAATGTTTTTTGTGATTTTATTTAAAGTGATTTCATATTGCAAGCTCATGCCAAAAGGTTCATTTGTTTCTGAGTTTCTGGCTCCGAGGACTGTTATCCATGCTGTGATTGTACCACTGTTTGTCCACACAGTTACTGGAGTGCCTATGAATAGTTTGCAGGTGCCATTCAAGCTTGTCTCTTTTTTGGTCCTAAAACCACTTTTGACAGCTCAAAAGTGGTTCATTTTTACTACCTGCAATGCTGTATCTGCTGTGAAGATTACTGTGAATTATGAAAAAAATTCTCTTATCAGGCTAGGAACATCTTTTGCATAAGAGCATACCTGCTGTAGGAGTGTTATACAACACCTTCTGCAATAGGTGGAGGAGTCTTACCAGTCACTTCCCTACACTGTGCATTAAGTCCTGAATTGCTTGTGTAAGCTCTTTCATATATAAGAGCTTTTTGAAGGAACCATTCTGTTTATGATGCACAGCTAGAGTTTCAGCCACTCTTTTTTGACTTCTGGACATTTTGTTCTCACACCAAGACTTGTCTTGATGCCTTTTGCCATACGCCTCTCCTGCTCAAAGTTCCCAAAGGGCAATCTGAGACACCTTTGGGTAAGACACAAGGTAACATTAGCTACAGCCATTCCCAATGAATTCAGGTGCTGTTTGAGGCTATTACAGCTGCAAAGTCAGCTACTCATATTTGAAATGTTTCCTGGGTGTTTGAGGACCCTGAGAGTCTGGACAGCTGAATGAGTCACATCCTAACTGCACTCCTCAGTAGCCCCTTTTCTCTGAAAGGCAGAAAGAAACTGTGGCTCATTCTTCTACTTTCAAGAGGGGTAGGGAAGGAGGCACCAAAAATTTGGGGGGTTGTGTTACAGGTTCATTATTTCAGGTCCTTCTGGTTGATGCCCTGCTTGTTGTGCCAGCTTTCCATAAACAAACTTTGGGAATCCTTGTTCTAATAGTATCTTTCCATCTTCTTAATGGCTGTGTTTTTTCACTCCATATGGCCACTTCATCTGCATTAAGCCTCCTCACTTATAACAAAAAATCCTTCTGTCGTTTCTGTGTTTAGCCAGGTCTGCTGCTCAGATGGTGCAACCACTGAATGCTTAAGCTGAGTCTGTGTGAAAAGTTGTTTCCTTAGCTATAGGCAAGGTCAGAAATAAATATCTTTGGTACCATATCTATTTAACTGAAAATCTAACTAGACCTCCAAATCTGTGTGCTTGGTCGCATATGTTGGAAACAGATCCTCTATGAATTGATTTGTAATAGCCGTTCCTACGACCACTTCCTCCTCCCCAGAAGCGTGATTGCTCTTGATTATATTCTGATTTTGTCCAAGGAAAGTTGTCTGGATTGAGTGAGGCTGAGAGAGAAGTTTAATGTTATTTTAACTCCTTAACACTTGGCTGTATTGGACCAAAGGTCCTGTGTTTCCAATACTAGCTGACAAGGAATGTAAGTAAAACAGGTAAGAACAACGACCAGTTGCTCCTGATTCACTTTCTCCATTGCAACAATTAACTTCACAAATCTCTACTCTATTTCTCTTATTCTACTCCGTTATTTCTTGCAGGACCTATCCCATGTGGGTTTTTTGATCACTGTTATTATCTGTTTCTCTTTCAGTTCTGTTTTACTTTTTATGAGAAAAGATCACAACTGCATGTGGTAGCAAGGCATTCCTCTCCTCTCTTCTCCCTCTCCCTTTCCCCTCCCTTTCCCTCCCCTCCTTTCCTCTCCCTTCCCCTCCCTCAGTCCCCAAGTGACTGGATGTGCTTTCCATTCCTGTAAAGAAAACCAGGATATTTTAAATTCATTGACAGATCTGCTGCAAAGAGACTGGTCATTTCGTTGTGGCACTCAAAGACTTTTTCTAAGTAGGATAAGAGTGTTTTTTCTTTGAGGTGATCATGACAGATTGTCTCTACTGTATAATCTTCTTCTTGGTCTTTTAGAATGTTGTTTTGTTCCAACAGCCTTCTTTTGCCTAAAGTCATGCTTACTCTTGACACCTATGTCTGGAGTGACCTAGGGGATTTTTATTACAGAATCACAGAATATGCCAAGTTGGAAGGGACCCACAAAGATCATTGAGTCCAGCTCCTAGCCCTGCACCCATTAGCAAAGAAAGCTGATTTTGTCAGGGACTGGGAAAATGTAGAAGTAGTTTGGCTGCTTCATGCTCAGAATTCATCTTTCAGTTTATTCTGAATTTCTCCTTGCATGATTTTTCTTAATAATTCTATTTCCAACATTACCTCACACCTTCAGAACCTGAGAGCCATAAAAATGTCTTCAGCAACCCCCATGGCAAGGTGCTGCTTCAAGGCATGGTCCCTTTTTCACTGTGTCACCAGGTGTATCTTGAAACTTTACCTTCCCTTTCTACCTTTGCCTCTCCTTCTGTCAGGAAAACAGATTTTTCAATCAGAGTGTCTGAGCAGCCAGTTCAAAGGCAGGCTAATTCTTCAGCAGCACTATAAATAAGCCTGTCTCTCTCTGCTCCTCCAGTTCAGCAGCTCAGGCCTCCTGGTACCATAAAAGTCACTGTCATTGGAACCTTTGCTCTGTGGCTGCACATTTTTGGGCAATAGGGCATGTAACACACTTTTGAGTCTTCATATGCCAAGATGCAGAAAATCAATTTTAATGTCCCTACCCTACAAAGAAAAACTAGTGAAGCGAAATGCTATCAATATTGCCAGACACTCTCCTGAGCTGGAGGTATGAAGAGAAACGCTACAAAAATAAAAACAGGTTCAGTGCTTTCTTTAGCCTGTTACTGTTGTGAGAGTAATCAGCTGTATAACACAGTGCAGGAGACTGGAAATGGAAAATTAGTGTCTTCTTCATAATTTCTTTAAAAAATATTTGTGACTTTATTTGTGACAATAAAGTGAAAAATTGAAGGATTAGGATTTCTTTGCCCATTAGAATGATAGAATCAGAGAATGGTTTGGGCTGAAAGGGATCTTGAAGATAAACTAATTCCAACCTCCTTGCCATGGAGAGTGAGAGGGGTCTGTTAGTAGATTTTGCTCTACTCATGTCAACATCAGATCAGTGATCAAATGAGAAAATCGAAAAGCTGCATCTAGAAACCTGCAGTGCCTGAAGAGAAAATGTTGAGAAAAGTTTCTGAAGGCAGAAGTAATTAAATAGTAAAGTAATGGTACTATAAGGGTCTCCTTGTAGTTTTAATTGAAATCTTCAGTTCATACTACTCAGTAATAATTAGCTTTATCATATCTTGCTGCATCTGAGGCATAAAACTACCCACATCTTGATTTTTAAGCCCTCATACCAGCTTCAAAATTCATAATGGTTGAACTCCACAGATGAGAAAATAGAAAGTGAAAACAGAAGAGAGAAAAAAAATCAAAGCCATCAATTCAAATGAAACTGATTTTTTCAAGCTGAACAGTACATGTCTTCAGAATGTTTCACTTCAGGTTTTTGACAGAGGCAAATTCTAAAATCTTGGAATACATGGTAGAAAATAAGTCAACAGTTTTGTCAGCGAGTAACACATAAATGGGAATTATTTCAATCATATGAGAATCTTAACCTTTGCAACTGTGCCTTTCTAGGGATATTTTGAGTTGAGCATGAACTGACACTCTTTTGTATGTTCACACAAGGCATGTTCTTGTTCTTCCCGTTTTCTCTGAGGCGTCTGCTGCCGCCAACCTCTTCCTTCCCAACTGCGTCCTGAAACAATTCCTCAGAGCAGCCTGAGCATTGCACATGGCTATCCATGGGGTTTATTTAGGGATGGGGAGGAGTTGTGCTTTGCAAGTTGTCTTTGTTAATGTACAGTTACTGATATCCACAAAATATCAGCACAGCATTTGGCACAGACCCTTTTCAGGCTGGCCATATATAAAATATAAATGTATGTTCAACAGGTGGATTTAGTTGGTGTTTTCCTCTAAAAATCCTCTTAATAACAGCATCATTTGAGCAACTTCAGGAAGAAATAATGCTGAGTGAGGAGAGACAAATATATTAAAGCTGTGAGAAACATGTTCACACAATGCATTTAAATATATACTAGATTATAAACAAGGTGATTCCACAGAAACACCTACAATTAAAAAAAAAAAGTTTGGTGTGAATAGCTCTTTCTATTATGAAAGCTGTTTGCAGAATTATGCAGGTATCACTGTTCAACCCATTTGAAAAAATAAAAGAACATATCTTGAGAAAGATTTAAAAAGAACAAGTTTGAGGGATTATATCAGAAAAAATACTCAAGCACAAAAAAAATCATTGTGAGCACACCAAACAGGGACCTAAGAGAGTTTAAAACACAGAATCATATAGGATAAAAAAACATACAGAGATGGTATCAGGAAAAGAAGTGAAGAATTTTGAGTGCTTCATATCCTCAAAATATATAAAGTTGAAAATAGATATTTAATATGCAATGCAAAAAAATTCTGAATTATTAAATCCATGCTGTTTTTCTCTGAGCAATGCTTGCTTATAACAGCTACTTCAATGAAGCTTTCCAAAAATACTGAAATAGTCACAGCTTTTACTATATTATTTCATAAAAGAATCATAGCTTAGTGTTTTGCTGTGGTGTGTGAAATAATTTTCATATTTGTGCCACTGAAACATGGTCAGTATTCCACTACTACAAATAATATTTTGTAGAAATTTGCTGGTGATAGGATGATTGGTGGCCGTGAATGCATGTGTAAATAATGAGCTCAGAGTGCACAGAGCTGTCAGTTTCTGTAAATAAATAAACCACATGCTGAGTTATTTTACTAAATGATAGTATGTACATCACTTCAATATGCAATCAATATCTGATATAGAGAAGAAATTCACAATAATTATTTTTAATATATATTGTAACATGTATGTATAGACATGAAAAACAGACTGAGAAATTTGGAGTAGCTTGACAAAGACATTTTTCCCAACAGTAGGAAAAATTCTCATCCCGAAGCTGATGCTTTTAAATACAAAATCCTAGGGAAGCAGGGGGAGAAAATTCTTCTGGAAAAATCAGATAGTTTTGGAAGTGAGATAGAGAAGCCATCAACTCTTCCTCCAGAGTGAGAAACATGCAGAGCCTCGCTGGCAGGCACGTGCCACCAGTGCCAGGATGGCAGAGCTGCCCCAGGGCAGCCCCTCCTGGCCAAGCGTCAGGTGTGTGCCAAGACCCCCAGCCCTGCAGGAGGACAGGGATGCCCAGGGGGTCTCCCAGAACCTGCAACCCACAGCACAGCCACCCCTTAGTGGGATCTGGGCTCATCACAGCATTCATCCACCCACTGCAGTTCAGCCTAGGTTCTAGTAAGGGTTTAACCTCTCTGCTTCCCAACACATCTCCATTTTGACAAACATGCATTATTTCTGTTGGAAAGCTATTTTCTTGTAAAATTCTGAGCCAGCTGTAATCAAGAGTTACAGCCATTTCCTTCCAGAGTTCTCTTTCTACAACAAAGCAGTACAAGCCGCAAGGCTTGTGACAAATATGACTTTAACATCAATGCCATGCCAAGCAACTGCTTTTCACCTGTGTGTGCCAAGCTGTGCAGGATCAGGTGCTCCTTCTTATACCACATTTTAAACGTAAGTGTGTGAGCTGTTACTGCAAAACTCACCCGTCACAAAATAGCATAGTAACACTAAACAAGTGTTGCTGCTTTTCAGATAGTTTACTCTACTAGTATGAGGTTTTGCCCACTATTGGAGCCAAACTAGTCTCTGATATAAATCTACAGACCTCCACGTTTGTGGTTTTTTTCACATTAAGAAACAATTAATTTCACGGTGTTTATGAACTGTTAAAAATAACTATACCTATTTTTCTCTCTTCTACAGTCTCGGCTCTCTACAGAGGATACCACATGAAAATACAGTGTTATAAATCTAGGTGAACCTGCAGACACATTTATTCATGATGCATTTTAAGAGCTTAAAGCACAAATGCAGTGCAGCTCATTAGCTTTCCTTTCAGTGGTCCTGAGGCACACAGCAACAGCTTATTACACTGATGTACTATACAGCTTGCTTTTTGCCAGTCCTTGAAAAACAAGCAAGTCCATAGAACAAAAATTTAAATTAGAACTTTTGGGGTTCACTTCTCTTTATCTTCCTGCTTTCAATATGTGCTCTACACATTTGCTCTACTCATTTGGTATTTATCGGCACTGTGAATAATTCTTACCCAGTTTGTCTGTTGCTTTGGATGACTGGCAGAAGTTACAGCTAGCATGTCTTCAGGTGTTTGATTCAGTTAGAAATTCATACTGTAGAAATGCCTACCTCTAGTACTAATCTCTCAGGGCATGTAGGACTATAGGTGTGGGTAGGATTAAGGTTAGCTATTTTTTGACTCAGTGGCATCTGGCAGAGCATTTCTTGCGATTCCATATACACCTGCAAGACTAGTTAACATGGCACAAGAACCGGTATAAGTGTGAGATTTTTGTTAGCCTCTAAATTAGCATCCGTTATTTATTTATAGAAGCCTAACTAAAGTTAGGAACAAGTCGACTACTTGTGTTTAACAAAAGAAAAAAATCCAAACCTCCCAAACCCCCAAACAAACAAACAAATTCCAACAACTACAACAAAACCCCAACATAAAACAAACAAAATATTATAATACACTATCAGTGCAAAATAGTGGTCATAAGGTTGTTCTAAAGGAGTAAGGAAAGGATTGGAAGAATAGAAAAGGGAAAAAATTTGAAAGTGCAGAAGACACCTTAGTGCTGCCTCTGCAGGTGTAGGAGGAAGGGAATGGATGGAAAATGGTTTCAATCTCAGCCTCCTTTTCTTCCCACTGGCTTTCTTTTCAGTTTAAGAAACAAGAAAGAGGTCACAGTGCTTTATTCAAAGCTTTTCAAGTCATCAGCCGGCTGTTTATCCATCAGGAGCCTTAATGCTTTGACAGAGGAGATCAGTGAAAACAGTCACCATCCTCCTATTTCCTTTCCAACGTGAATTTGAGAGCATTCCTGATCAGAGGGGTAAAATCCCTTTCTAAGTATTCTGAGTCACAGCCCTCCATTCAAACAATTCCTTTCAAAGGTGCAGCACCTTTTTATATAGCAAGAGACTTTTTTGATTTGGAAGAAGCTACTTTGGCTCTAGAAAGCAGCACTGAATACTTGTCCTACATTGCTTCGTGAAAGGGAGCATTTCCAGTGAGACTGCAGGACCAGGGATGCTGCAGGACGACAGCCAAAGGACAGTAAACATCAGTCCAGTGCAGGACAATCACAGCACCCCTGCCATCCAGCAGAGGTACCTGTGTATCCTGCCCCGTGGCACAGAATATTAGAAAAACTGAAAATCTTTCTAGAAAAGCTATTATTTAGAGACAGCCTCCCTCTCTGGGTCTCTCTCCAGCTCAGTGTCTCATCAACTTTTCAGCCACTCCTCCTCCCTGCCCAGACACATTCCTTCCCATCCCCTCCCACACCCCAAGCAAAGAGCTCGAGAGCCTCCACAGGAGCCTTGGGCTCCTTACATGACTGAATGGCTATAAACATTCTCAAATGCGGTGACTCCCATACACCAAAACCAGTTTTCTTTATCCTGAGGGAAATATTACTATTTAGGTAAGCCTTCCTTAATGCTTTTCTTCTGTTTCCCACCTTACAAACAGAAAATGGAATTAAACTCTCAGACAACTGTTGATTTGGGAGAGAAAGGGCAAACACTGACGTGTATATACACACTTCTGAAGGATCTGCCTCTCATTTTAACAAAAACAACCTTCTGTTTTTCAGCCTTAGTATGAATGCATAATTTAAACAAAAGCTTTTGAGCACTGCTCCTTCTTCCCTAAGGGGGATATGAGACCAGAAGCCTTCCATGCAGCTCTGGACCCACAGTTAAGGTTTTGTTCATCCAAGAGGGAGAACTCAAGCCCCAAACATAAAACCTTACTTCCAGAACACAAGTTTTTCTAGACATTTCCCACAGGGTCCATGAGGTGCAAGAGACATAGCTCAACACCAGAGCATGACTGCAAAGCAGCTCCTGGAGGAACCAAGGACCTTGAGGAGACACCATGGTGCAGGCACAGTACAGCAAAGGGCCACTCACAAGGATACAGCCCAGCCACGGTAAAGGTGTAGGTTGTCCCCTGACATCCTCATGTCACAGCCACAGATGGCATGGTGTAGAATGACTGAAAACATTTTCCTGGGAGACCCTTCCCCAGCCAGGGTGGCTTCCCAAGGAGCACAATGCTGGGCGTCTCCTCTTCCCACAAGCCCTTGATCCGGAGGGCTGTCCATGGGTGTTGTTTTTTATTTCCAAACTTGAAACATTTCCTGAAATGTCAAAACTTGTCATCAGTAACTGGGTCAGACTGGCTGGAGCACAGTGTAGACTCCTCCTGAAACCTCACTGATGTGTCTCAGCCAGTGGCATTTCATTCCTGGTCTTTTTTGGCCACATTCAAACCCAAGCCGTACCAACAAATAGAAGTTAACTCTGAAACTCACTCGAACTTTTGTCCTAATGCAGCTTCGAGCCAAAGGCGAAGAGCTACTGCTTTAATCCACTTCACCATCTATCCCTCTGGGGGTTCATAACTCAGCCATGAATGTTTGTTTTGAGCTGAAACTTGCAGTGCAGGTTCTGTGCCGAAGAGTCGCGGCAGGGTGGAGGGCAGCGCTCTCCGGCAAGCACTGTGGCACCCAGCAGGGAAAGCAGAGAGGGAGGTGAGGGAGAGGAAGGGCAAAACCCCTCTGCAGGGAGAGAGGTGGGAAATGAGGCAAGATGCAGTCTGGAAAGGGAGGGAAGGAGGGAAATAGGACAAGGCATAAATGCAATGACACCTCCATATTTGACTTGCATATTCTTGCTCTGTTATGGTTTGTCCGTCTTGACTTTTCACTCTTTGCACAGAGACTGGGCCTACCTTTCTCACGATCCTGGTTAGGTAGTGTTGGTGTTAGTAGAATGCTCTGAACCATCATAATAATGGCCAATCTTTGCGAATGAAGATTTGGAAAGGGCTCACCCTATGTGGGTGTGCCCTCCGAGCCTGCGCAGGGGATTTTTTTAGGTAAGGCACAGCGTGCGCAGAACTGGCCCCACCATTTAAGTCCTGAGGTTCATTTGCCACGGCTGAGAGAGCTTGGACAGTGACAGTGAAGTCCTTGGGGCTGTCACAGCACCCAGTCCTAACCAGGGCTGACCCTGCTGAGCATCCGAGATCTGACGGGATCGGTTGGCAGGGAGGCATTGAACTGCCCAGCGGGACGGTCCGTACTGAGACTCGAACTCGCGACCTTGGGAGTTGGAGACCGGAGTGCTCTCCACTACGCCACGGGACCGCCCCAAACCATCATAATACCAATGATAATAATGTCAGTGTGACTGCTTTTTTGTTTCTGAAACTGACCACATTTGTACTTGTGAGCATACATCTTCGCAAGTTTTATACACATTTTTACAAGATTCAAGCAAACAATGCACTTTATCTGAGATCCTGCCACTAGGCCATCTGCATTTCCCAGGCTTTGGGGTATAGTTTTTTATAATGTCCTTGAGAAGAGTGAAAATGCCACCTCTGGAGGTTTTACAGGACTGGAACTGAGGTACAGAGAAACTAAATGACTTCCCTAAGGTCAGGTAGGATGTCTCAAGCAAAGCAAAGAATGGAAATGTTTCACAGAATCCAGATAGCTGAAGTCCTGTGGTGGATTTCCAAGCATAGGGGCACTGAGATATGAACTATAACCTTTCCTAGCTAAAAAATAAAATTAGTTTTTCTTTTATAAGAACACAAAGTAATATATGCCATGTTTACCGACAGTTTTCTTCAATCTTGATTTCTAGAGTAATGTCTTTCATCTCTTTAATGCAAAGCTTGCTGGAATTATAACATTAATGGACCTAATGAAAGATTTTCCATTTCTAAAATCCTTTTTCTGTTCTGACATGAACCTTCTAAACACATCTTATTGAGCAGCTCTCTCTTGTTTGTCTTATGTAACTACTCCTTACTTTAAAAATCTTTCCATAGGTAGCAATTAGTTAATCTGAATTTTGAAACTCCATAAGGAAAACAATCCTTATAACTTAATGTCATCTATTTATGGGTATACCTACCACTATGCCTGATGACAGGGATGCCATCAGAGATTGCTGTGGATGTAAGCAAGTTAAATAATGTTTTATTACCATGCTTAACATTTCTTTAACAGAGACACAGGCACAGAAGCTTTAAGCTTCCTGACAAGTTTGTAATTGATTCAAGCTGTTTGATTTGCAGCAGGGATCAAGTTTCAGTCCAAAAGTACGTGGAAAAACACACTTTAAACAACTACCAATAAGTCAGTGTGAGGATACACATGATTAGGTAAGTGCATGAACATGAAGAGATGAAAAGTTGCAGTGTTTTTAGAAATACAGCTCTTGATGCACAATGCTGCAGAAAGATCTGTCCACTTCAATTTGTCTGAGAGAGCATTAAATGGTCAATCAACAGCTTACCCACACCTCCGTTTACCTTCAGTGGAGAAAGGGACAGCGCTTGCATGGAAAGAGCTGCCTATTCAGACAGGCAGTTGCAGAAGATGGAAAGCTGGAGGATGAACAGTTCTGACGAGAAAAGCACATCCCAGTTTCCCATCGTACCTCTGGGTCATCTGCAGCAAGATGTACCAAAGAGAATGACTGGCACAGCTTACATAATTATGTGATTTTTACAGGAAAAGGGTCAGAAAAAGGTGTCAAATGAACAGCCATAATCGACCACCTGCACAGGCTCTTGCATCAGAACATAATCAGCAGGTTTGCACGCTCCTATCAGTATGCAAATAACAACCCTTCATATGTGGTCATGCTGATGAGGCATTGGCTCTGGGCCATCCAGCTACATCACTGACCTTCTGACATCAGCAAGCCCACTTTAGCCAAATGTATTGCACAAGAATGGCTTTTGCCAGATACCACGTAGCAGGTCAAAACCATAACGAGTGGTCACTCCCACATCTTGAGCTGCTGAGTCATTAACAGGGAAAATAGGTAATGATTCACCATATATGCATGGGATGGGTGCATTGCAGGGGCTACTGTTCCCAGCTACCAGCTGGCATGCCACAAAGAGAAAACTTTGCATGTTTTCCAAACTGTATTTGACTATATGCTAATGATACAAAAAGCCAGAAATTTTATTGAGATTATCACCAGTGCTGGCCACAGATGACCCCAAAGTCTGGGACTTTTGGATTCTTATCCATAGGTACTTGGCACTATAGGTGTGTATACCATCAATAAATGTGGATGTGCACAGAAGAGATGCTGGAATGTCATCTTAGGAATATTAACTTAAACTTCTTGATAGTCATGCTTGTATTTCAAGCACATCTGATACCTGTGAGAACACAACTGATTTCTCTTTTACATTTTACTTTGTCCCACTTGTGGCATTACAAAAAGTGGCTCAGCTTTGCTCTCTAATGTGTGCAATGTATAGTTCACAACCACCTGCCCAAGTGAGAAATCGGGCCTGCAGGTGGGCAGAATAAGGCATTACTGAGGATTCCCTTTGAGATGGAAAAATGAACAATCATCAAACCCCAGTATAAATGCAGGACATCAAAAGATGCCTCAGCTGAGGTCATGCATCTTACCTGTCTTCTCATTTCCAAAGCCAAATTAGCACAAACATTCTTTGAAGTACCAGTGTTTACTCAGGAGCTGTTAAATCATCGCTGGGTGCTGGCAAAGATCTAATGACTAAGCAAAACCATTTTGCACCTCATTTCAGCTGTGCATGCTGCTTTGAGCAGGTGCTCTAGTCACAGAGTGGGCTCTGGTTGCCAAGTGCTCAACTGCAGAAAAAGGCTTGTGGTCCACCAAAGAAAAGTCTGTTTTGGGAAAGCTGCAGATCACGGGATCACACACTGGCAGTCATCACTCACCTGCCAGCACAAGCAATCCATCACCTACCCCCTCTCTCACCTGTGTTTATCTGGCAGTTGGTCTGTTTTTCATTAAATAAGCACAAGAGCAATACAAGTTGACCTACTTGCACCCAGTTCCTGGAGTCCTCCGTTTAGTCCTTCTCCACAGCCATGTTCTCACACAAAAAGTAGGAAAAAACCCAAACAAAAAAAATTCTTAAGAGAGAGAGAGAATGACAAGAAGACAGCTACTGGTGGAACATCCTAGCTTCCTGACTCCCAAGTAAATAGCATCTATTGTTCCCGGAGTCCCTCTCTGGACAGAGCAGCACTGGATGACAATCCAGAGGGACTTCGTTCTCTGGCTTTTTTGGTGTTTACCTCTTTCCTTTGGGTGACTATTAAAGGTGTTCACTTCTCCAATATTATCTCTTTGGTCTAGAAATAGTAGAGAAATAATATTTCAGCACAGAGAAAATGCTGACTTCTGATGTTTTCCACAATAGATGGGGTGATGTGAATATGAAAGATGATGTACTTGATTTGCTTCACTCTCACCATCCTCTAGAGACTTTAATCTATCTAGAAAAGAAGTGTCTGCTTTTCTCTTCCTATGAGACTGGCAGTTCATCATCTTGTAAGACAGAGTTATTCTAAAAACAAAAAAGAATTCATAAGACAACTTGATGAGTTTGACTCATCCTCTTTGTAGTCAACTTCCTCTATGAGGTTATAATGAGATATGTTTAATTGGCCAGCTACCATCAAAAAGGTGACACCTAGATTCAGTGCTCAGACTTTGAAAGAAAGAGGGTTTTGTCTCCTTACCAATTTACTGAATTGAAACTGTTAGATTCAGCTTTTAAAACTAGCCTAAAGCAACATGTTTACTTCATGTTTGCTTACAAATGTAAGTTTATTTTGCATATTTCTTAATATTTGTTTTCACTCATTTCCCAAAGGAAAAAAGAAAATGCTTCAAACATCATACAACAAAATAAATATTTCTTAGGCCACATTTCCTTATATTCATAAAGCTTTTTAAAAAATATTCTCACAGTAGAGAAGATAGACACTAATTGTTATTAACAAGGATGTTCCTGATTCACTTATGCATAAGGATAAGTTTGACCAGCACAGAAAAAGCTATAAGACGGTGCCAAACAAAGGGTCTCTTGCTCCATGATCACCAGCAGACAGACCCCAGAAAGCCATGGCACCTCCTTTCACAAGACAACCTGTCCTTTACCTAAGGGAGCATCACTTGCAGCCATTCAGCTTCAAGGTTTACCGTTATTCTAAAAACAAAAGAGACTTACTTTTGAATTTAGTTCCCGGTACCTCTAGCTCAAATTCTGGTAAATACAGCCTTTCCCTGCTTTTATGGGACACACAAAGCCCCAAGTGGCACAAAAATATGTAAGGGCATAAAACAAATGGATGTTGAGCAAGAGCTTCTGCTTTTCTTCCCTAGTCACATGAGGATAAGGTGACATTCAATTACATTAAAAATTGGCAGGTTTGACTACAGGAGGTCCTCTTTCACATAATTAATGGATGGAAGTCCTGGCCCCAGGATGTCATTGAAAAGAAGTGCTACTATTTGACTTCAATGAATTTCCAGGTACCTGCATAAGCTCCAAACTAAGCCCTAGGAATGCTGTCATTTCCCTGAGATTTCCCAGGATCAAGTCTGCAAGATCCAGGGATGACTCTTCGAAGGGATCTTATAGGAAAAGGACCAGGAAAGAAGGCCTCCTTTGACATGTCACTAAATGTTTGTTACTACAACATCTGTACAGCAATTCTGAAGGTCTAATTCACCAGCAACAACGAGTGACGTGTAGCTTTTCACAACGAGCAGAGTACTGGCAGCCCTGCTAAAGCTAGGGGCTTCATTGCTAATGATTTAAAAATTTAAGATGATTAATGCTTTTGGACAACATTTAGCAATGACAAAATCTTTAGAAGTTGTACATTTTCATTTCCATCATGGACTGCATTTTTCCCATTGACATTGATGTTTATTTTGATGACCTAAAATCAGTTCTGACATCCGCTTCAAGTAGCATATTGGCAAAATTAATAATGAAATAAACAAATGTCTCCTGTCAGATGGATAGTTTTCGAAGGAATACTGAGTATATCCTGTGGCTAGGGATGATAGGTAAGTAGTCCTGGTTCCTTAGTTACAAGCAACTTATTTGCCATGTTTTTAACGCACATTTTCAGACACATTTAATTGCATGATAAAAATAACATCTTTGACTGATTGGAAGTCACCCACAAAGCTGTCCAGTTTTTCTCCCCAAGACCTGTAGTGGTATGAATTGGGTATGTTCTACAGTTACACAATAGTCTTTCATTTCAAGTTTTATTTATAACTGAAGGAGATGCTTTTGATAGTGCTGGCATCTAGATAACTAATGGGAGAAATGAAACAACAGGTGGAGCCAGTATCTGCCCAAATTGCAGCACAAGTGCACCAGAGTTGTTGACAGGTTGTCCTTTTCAGAGTATATGAAATACCAGACTGGAATTTAATTTTGTAGTTCAAATAACATGAAAGTATCATACATCACAGTTTGACTAAGAAGAGGAATCGACTATGCTAGATATCTCTACTAGGTACTGCACCTATAAAAACTGAGGCATACAAACAGTTTCAGCAGGTAAGACCAAAGCTATGTCTCACCCAATGTCCTATTGCCAGCAGCTGCTCTAGAAACACCCACAGAAGAGTAAGACAAGCAACAAGTCCAATACAAAGATGTGCTAGCTTGGCTTAAAAGACCAGCTCTCAGATTTCTCTACCTCAAGGTAAGTATTGGAGCAGCAAGTTTACAGACCCTCTTTTCCTCAGAACTACTCATTAGAAGCAGGTATACAAGCTGAGATGTCATTTTCAATGCCATAACCCAAGTCATTTGAAATTAGTACAGCTGTGTTGTTAGAGGTTGAAAGGGACACATGATTATTAAAAAAAAAAACAATCAGCTTCACCAAATAATTTATCTTATTTTCTTCACTTACAGAGGATAAGATCATGACAGTGTGATGAGGCAATTGCTTCTCTCTCCTTGCAAGAATGTCTCCCCAGGATCTTTTGGACAGGAAAGAAAATTGCAGAAAGGTGCAAGGCACTGCTATCTCTGATACCAGCATCAGGCACAGATGAGCAAACCCACTGGACAGCCCAAAACAGAAGTCTTGGGAGTGCTGATGACCTGCACACGTTCGTCCCAATGCTCAGTGTACTCCAAATACCAACTTCTGTGAGAACCCTCAAGACTTATAAAAACTTATAAAAACCCTCAGTTCAGGATGGATATTGAGGTGCTGGAGTGGGTCCAGAGAAGAGCAACAAGGCTGGTGATGGGACTGGAGCACAAGTCCTATGGGGAGAGGCTGAGGGAGCTGGGGGTGTTTAGCCTGGAGAAGAGGAGGCTCAGAGGTGACCTTAGCACTGTCTAGAACTACCTGAAGGCAAGTTCTAGCCAGGTGGGGGTTGGTCTCTTCTCCCAGGCACTCAGCAATAGGACAAGGGGGCACGGGCTCAAGCTCTGCCAGGGGAAATTTAAGTTGGAGATGAGAAAAAAATTCTTTCCAGAGAGAGTAATCAGGCATTGGAATGGGCTGCCCAGAGAGGGGGTGGATTCACCATCCCTGGAGATTTTTAAACGTAGATTGGCCGTGGCACTGAGTGCCATGATCTGGTAAATGGACTGGAGTTGGACCAGGGGTTGGGCTTGATGATCTCGGAGGTCTTTTCCAACCCAATCGATTCTATGGTTCTATAAGAAGGGGTGGATGATTTAGGCAGAGTACCTAAATATTATTTTAATTGACATTTTCCCTTCATAGCAATTCAGCCCAGTGCCTGAAGTGCTAAAATACCAAACCAAAATACATCTGGAACACCGAATACAGCCAGTCAAGATAAGCACCTGAAAGGTAGGATTTCCACCTGAATTAAAGTACTTTATCTTTTGAGGTTTGCGGCTCTCTATTTATAGTATGGTTAGGTGGGTCCTGGTCTTGCAGCCTCAAGCATATGAATAGTCCCATTCACTATCACTGCTTAGGAGAGCAAGGACTCTAAAAGCATCTTTCAGTGTTTCTTTCACCATTAGCAACTGCCGAGGCTGCTGAGCAGATGTGTGATAACCCACAGCCCGATCTTGATCCCGGTTTAGAGTGGCAAATCATGGCTAAATCCACAGCAGTCACTGCTGTTATGGCAGGAGTCAAATAGTAGTGAGCTAAGTGGCATCAGGATCAAATCATCTGCTTACAGACTCATATGTTTCCAAAACATTCTCTGATGGGGCTGAAATTTTCCATGATTGATCTCTGGCCAAAGGCAAGTCCTCTTTTTTTTTTTTTCTTTTTTTTCTTTTCTTTTTCTTTCTTTTAAGTATAAGCAAACCCTTCATTTTCAAGAGAGAAGACATTGGAAAGAGGGCAGAGCAACCCTGTGAGAAACAATTCTGTAACCCACAGCCTTTTTGTTTGGGCCTTTGTATCCTCATAATGAAAAATGTGATTTATTACCATAAGATAGCTTACTGCTAAAAAAGGCCAGAAAAAGTGCCATTGGACAAATCCACTGGTTTTATCGTGCTTCTTATACAAAAACAATGCCTGCATATATTTTTCCTGTAATTGTATGTATTGTGCAACAATGGAAATCAGAAAGTAATTGCTATACAGCTCTAAACAGAACGGGAGCTAATAAACCTCACTATAAAACAGATAAATCTTTCTCTCTGTAGTTCCAAGAGTGTAAAAGCACCCTCTCCTTTGCAGAGCTTATGCAGGGGTCTAACGCACCAGTCCCATACCCAGGAGAAAGAACAAACTCAAAGCTAGCCATCAGAACAGACCTGAAGAGAAGGCCAGCTCATTTGCAAGTGAACAGTTTACACAAACACCAAAAAGTGCAGACTCATTTTAAAAAGTGGTATTACTATTACAAAAAATATAACAAGCAAATCTATGAATCTATCTTCTAGCATTGCTGACTTTTGGATAAACTATCTTTTTACTAACTCGGAGCAGAAGATGGAGAGCCTGCTTTAGTTTCTCCAGGTTTTTTTTCCAGTTCAGTGGTTTCTGTCTGAGCGCAGCCCAGATTCCCCACGAGGTCAGCAGCCATTCAAAATCACTCCTGTTCCTGAGGACCAGCCAAGCCTCATTATATTTCTGTGCAAACATCCTCCTGAAATCACAGCTCCACTGACAAACAGTTTTGCACAGCAGAAAACAACAGGGTAAATCACACCGAGCTACAAGTCGCCACTTTAGAGTTTCCAGTGAATCTATAAAAAGCATGTAGGAACATAGAAGCACAAAATCTTTAAACATGACAAAAGGAGGCAGTGCCTGTGCATCGGTCTAAGGAGGCATTCAAGAACCATGCAAGGGTTGGTTTGATAAGATGGGCACACATTTAATGGGTTCCAAATGCACACAGTGAGGACCTAGCCCTGGTTCAACAGCAGCGTGAGTTGTTCAGCAAAAATATTGATCTGCAATGGGAGTCTAACATAGAAAGGGAAAAAAGTCACGTTATTCCACAATGGGAAGATATAGAGCTGCTTGAAGGGGAGGTGTCATTTCATAGAGACAATGGTAGGCACTGACCCCACCCCATCCTTCTCCGGCCTTCATCTCTCTCTGCCAGTGCATGCAGCCTCCATGAGGTCACATCTCCTTCCCATGCTGGGAGGAGGAAGGATAGATTTTGTTGGATTTCGATTATTTATTTTGTGTACATCCAAAGGTAAAACTTACGTTACATTCATGGCAAACACAAGATGTGTATAGCTGATACCACGACACAAATATTATCATCTGGGAAGTATCAGTGAAACAGACTCAAACCTGGCCAGTTACCTAACCAGTCACAGGCTACCTATGAAATTTCAGGCAAATCACACACCTGCCCCATAGGATCAGGGAGCAGGACTGTCTCAGATGCCTGTATCCCAAAAATCCTGCCTCACTGTCCTTTAGGCACTATTTCTGCACCGTCTCAGACTTTTTCAGTACTGCTGATATCTTACTCTTAAACATTGCACAGGGTTTTCCTTGGCTCTCCTGACAACCCAATTTTACATTTTAATAGTTCTCTGAAAAGAGAGATCAGGTGAAATGAGGATTTTCTTTTCACCCAGGGATGCCATAAACACCAGGCTTCAGAGTCAACCTCACTGACATTGGACATCTTTGTCTCTGCACTGTGTTGCTTCAGAAAAGACCATGGGGAATACAACCTCCCCCAGAGCCTATAGAATCACAGAACCATAGAATGGTTTGAGTTGGAAGGGACCTTAAAGATCATCTAGTTCCAACCCCCCTGCCATGGGCAGGGACACCTTCCACTAGACCAGGTTGCTCAGAGCCCCATCCAATGTGGCCTTGAACACTGCCAGGGAAGGGGCATCCACAACTTCTTTGGGCAACCTGTGCCAGTGTCTCACCATCCTAACCGTAAATAATTTTTTTCCTAATATCTAAGCTAAACCTACTTTCAGTTTAAAGCCATTCTCGCTTTTTCTATCACTACATGCTCTTGTAAAAAGTCCCTCTCCATCTTTCCAGGGCTGAGGATTCCAGCCCCATAAAGCACAGAAAGCTCTGAGACCAAGCCTTCCTCATTAGGGAGGAGGAGCACTCAAAGACACTGTCTTTCTTCCTCAGCCCCCAGATAAAGGTGACCTCCAAGTGAAAAGCAGGATTTGGGACTTCCTTCCACATGGGTTTTGGTGGCAAAGATTGCCAGGGACCAGGGAGTGACTGCTTGGTCAACGTGGCTGGTGGCAGAGGTGTGCTGGAAGACAAGCAAGAGTGGCTGCTGCCTGCAGTGCTCTGTGGGGACAGCCAGTGTGAGTAGAGGAAGCAGTGGCTGCTGATTCTGGGGGTGCTGGGGACTTGGGGTGCTGCTCCTGTGGTGTGGGTTGCTACCAGGGTCCTGAAATCATGCTCAGCCCTTTGCTGCAGCAGCAATGCTGGGTGGCATCACTGAGATACAAGTCTTTGCTGCTGACTTGTATGACTAATGTCAAGAGAGGGCTTTGGTTTATGATTCTGGATTTCATCAAGAATCCTTCCTAAAGTCTAAATTTAAGCTTCTGCCTTCTGTCGGCAAGCTGGGGTGAGCTGCCTCCTCTGCCGCAGGGACTGTGCTCTTAGCGTGGGTTAAGGAAGAGAGGCACAAAAATAGTGTGGCAATGAGTGACCACAGAAGCACCATAGTTAGACATGGTTTGTTTAGTGCCAGAAGTATGCAAGTCATTTTGCCAGACAAGAATCTTCCTCCCAGAGAGGCTCCCAAAGAGCCTATCATCAGTTTTTTAAACTGTTTTCAGTTTGCTGGCTGAAGCTTTCCACTGGAGTTGGTCTTGCCTAGGGGCTGTAAACTTACAGGGTTGGAAAACATAGCGTTGATGTATTCTTGCCAAATTCAGCTTGTTCCTTGGATTGTTTCCTTTCTCTAATCACTGTTTATCTTTACATGGGCCAGATTGGCCCATTTCTTCCACTCTTTCACTAGTCTCTACAACAGATACATGATCTCCAAAATTCTTCCTTGGCTGACCATGATTCATTCATCAGGGAATAAATTTATCCCTTTTTTTGGAAATTAATTATCATTCAGTGAATTTCCAAAGGCATCTCTAATACCTCAGTCACCTTGGATTTCCAGGTGTCACACGAGCACTACCCTATGTGCACCCAGGATTTCCCCTTTTAGCAAAGCATCTGCCACCAACAGCCCATGGAAGCCCTGGACTCCAGCTTTTGGAGAGGAGTCAGATCCTATACACTTCCCCCAACTTTGATAGGCATGGAAAAGAAAAGAGCTACCCAAAAGCTGCCCTCAGCTCTGTTTCTAAGCAGAGATTTTTGCTGAACCAACTGCATTTCTGATTTGTACTCTCTTTCTCATGATATTTGTTTTCATCCTTTCTATTCATCTCTGTCACTTCTATACTCACAGGTCCATTTGCTTAATGTTCTGTTATTGTTTCTTACATTTCAGTATATATTCTGCTCTTAACAGGTAAGATACATGAACAAAAGATTATCATCCGTTTTGGCAGACAGACATGTGAGACAGTGGGAAAATAAAGTTGTTCCCTCACAGATTGCAGCACAGTCGCTAGCAGAGCCTCAGTCCCTCAAGTTTGGTGTGCTGAGCCTGATTATGATCCCATAATTTTCCACCTGAACTCATTCCAGCTTTTACTGATTCGGAGGGGCTAAGGGTGCTTTAATGGTACCTCTAGCTGGCTGGGGCAGCAATAGTTTCGTGCTGAAGAGAGGGGAAGTAACTGGCCACTAAAACAACAGGAGGCAGATTCAGCCCTTACATAAGTGAAAGCAACTCTGTTTTGCCAAGCCTGAATTTGCCTCTGCATCCATAGCATTGCATTTTTTAAGTTCCTCTGGCCAGAATGAAAAGGGGTTTGGTAACCCAAAGAAACCATAAAGCCCAGCTCTGAACTGGCTATAACACAGCCGGCTGCCATCTATGACAGCTGGAGATCATTGGGCTGCGGACGCGGTGCCAGCATGCAGATCCATCACCCATTGCCCCCCACGGGGAAGCGAGGACCATCGCCAGACTATTCCCATCTTGCAGCCAGAACCAGGAGGCTGAAGCAGCTCTGCTGCCATCTCACGCTGTGCTTCTTCTGGCCTGCCTCCGCCAAGAGCCTGCTCTCCGCCGACGGAGCGGAAGCCGGGGCTGAGCGCAGCAGTGATGCGCGGGGCCCCGTGGGCCACGCCGTGGGAATTTTCACACATTAGCCTCTGCAGAACTCCCACTTAGAAATAAAAATTGCAAGCTTGGGGCAAAAAGCGTTTGCCAAGACCCTTTAATTGGATGAGTTTGTATTCAATTTCCCAGTGGCGGTGCAGTACATTTATATAGTTTCTAACTTCTTTCCTCTCAAGCTCATATTCAACATTGAGGTGTGCAGATCATCATGGAAAAATAGTGATAGGGCTTCATAAAAGTCTTCTAAATACTACCTGTGTAAGAGGGCATACAGAGGGGTGATGTCCAGGCATCTGGAATAAATGGGTGGATTCCTTTCATTGCCAAAGTCATCTCTGCTAGCAATGAGTTAGACTTTACTCAGAACAGTGACATGAACTCATAGGTAGTAAATCCAACAAAATTTGCTTGAGACTTCCTTGGCAGTGTTCAAGGCCAGGCTGGATGGGGCTTTCAGCAACTTGGTCTAGTTGGAGATGTCCCTTCCCATGGCAGGGGGTTTGGACTGGGTGATCTTGTAAGTTGCTTCCAACCTAAACTCTTTTATCATTCTATGGTATCTGAACAAGCTGTCTTGAAATGCCTATGATATACTGTGTTACCATGACCTGTGCTTTTCTTTATGAAAATAAAATTACTAAACTTACTATTTTTATGTAATCTTCTTGCCCACTTAAAAAACCCCAACAAAACAAACAAAAACCCCAACCAACCAACCCAGAGTCTATTTTGAGTGCCTTCATATAGGCTCCTTTCCATTTTCCACAGAGGCACAAATGTAGCATGTACAAATGTGACAGCGTTACAAAATACAAAGCTCCAGCAAACATAAGACAGTGATCCAGAATATCTGACTCTCCAGAGAAAATGGGAGAAATAAGAAAGAGGGATAATGAGCCCTGTGATGCTGAGGCTGACCATGAGTGAGAAGCAGACAACCTCTCCGCTGACCTTGGTGAGAAGTCCTTCCTGTCCTCTGCCCTACAGCAGCCTCAGCCAAATTCAAAGATACCACAGATGGCAACATGCCCCTTGTCTGCAACTCGTAGCCAAAAGCCTACACCCTTTTGTGGTCTTGATTCCATTGGTCAGTGTGATATCTCAATTTAGGCTCTTAGAGACCTAGTTAAAAGTTGTGGAAGCGAACTGCCGCACGTAGAAGGGTTCCTGTGCCCCATTTCCTCCCTAAGACACCTGCACTATAGAGAACTCTATAAAAGGCCACAGTTTAAGAGAAAAAAAATGCTTTCAAGAAAGGATCTAATCACATTCAATTCCTTCAGTGCTTGCTGGAATAATCATGATGAACTCTGTCAGTGTTAATGGGGGTGTTATAAGTATCTGTGTAGGACTGCCTCTGTAATTCAGCATTAATTAGCTGAATCATTATTTTAGAGTGTTACTGAATTATCTTATAATTACTACCTAACTTGGTGCTTGTAAATGAGGCAACAGAAGGAAATGGCAATTCTTTTAAATGTACTTAAAATTAAGAAGGCATAATAAACACTCCATTCTGTCCTTTTGAGAAGATTTTTTATCTTCTGTGAGATGTAAGGCTAGTACAACTGCTTTCATCTGTGCCTTGTAGATTTATTACAATCATTATAACAAATGGAAATGAATATTATTCAGGTTTATTACCCCATAGTATATCTTTATGAGCATGCAGGAAACCATGTTGCTTCTTTATCCACTGCCTATGAAGAGATAGAAAAAAAATCCTGCCTGGGAAAACAGACTATTGTGATTAAAAAAAGATCATTTGATTCTCCTAGTATAACTGTTTTGCTAATAACTTATCAGCTCTGATTCCCAACACAATCAGACCTAATTGTTGCTCACTAAGAAGCCTCATTACGGCTTGACTGGGAAGGTAGTTAGGAAATACCACGTACATTTTTGTTGTCACTGATTCTGCTCAGGAAGTGCTAATTCTGTGGTACAAAATCTGTCACACTATATCCCCCTGCCTGAAGTGTACAGAAGCAAGGGGGAAGAAAGGGAATAAATATATTTGTCACCAGGCAAATGAGAAAGGCTTCTCACACCTGATTATTTTGGGTTCAGGTGCTTGGGATCGGCTTTGAATGCTGGGCACAAGCCCTTTTGCTCAGACCATCAAATGTTCCCAAAAGACTATTTTCTATAATTTTTTGCAGGATTTTCTGATGGCACAGACACATGTTTATAAAGTCATGAAGAAGTGTGCTAAGCAAGTATCTCCTTATTCTCAGGCTTTTACTGGAAAGTACTTTTCGTAACTTCTCCGCTCAGACTAAAAGGTCCAGGTCAACAGATCTGAGCTCTGTAAGACCAAAGGAGAGTCAATGTTGTGCAACCAGTTGTACCAGCAACCAGACATTTTTGGCGTGCTTTAGTTTTTCAGGGTGTATTCAGAGAGTTGTAGCAGGCACTCACAGTCTGCATTCTCTTGCCACATACTTCTTATGCAGGACTCACAGCATATCTATTAGCTCCGTTTTCTTACTATTTTGCTGTCAGAGCTCAGAGCACATTAGTACTTGACTTCTTTAGCACCTAAGTGGTTCTAAATCTGAAAGAAAAATCAATATATATACATATATATACGTGCAGAATAGAGACACTTGAAAAATCTTTGTTGTTAACAGATTTTCAGCCAAACTATTTTCAAAAACATTGCTTCCTCAATGCTAAATATTGTATGCAGTTTGAAATAGTGTAATAGTTTATCGTGGATGATTGCTGGGAGGATGTTACTGATACAATGAAGGTATGAAACATTAAATCACATTTAACTTTTATATCTATGAAAAAAATTATTTTCATACTGTGGCATGTTTATTGCTTTGAGACCCAGCCTGTTATTTATAAGGGCTCAGTCTGTAGTTCTTAGAAATGGCACAATATTACTATTGTGATCGCTCTTCTTGATAGAATCATGATGGTATTCACGCTCCATACAGAGCAGTTTAAATCATAGGAAGAATGCATAGCATGGTTAAACTATTTAGTGGCAAACATAGTCCACAAATAACCCAAACTTACATGTAGTATGCTTAACATGTGACAGAAGAATGTTTTTTCCTTAAGTTTCTCAATGCTCTTAGTCAAGATCAATCAGTTAAAAATGTGTGTCATAGTTAGTCTTCAAAAGCAACTTTCTAAAATAGATAGCAGTGGTCCATTGTTCGGAAATACAACCATCCTGAAAACTAGAATATAAAACACTCAGATGAAAAATTGCATGGTGAAAATATAATGGAAAAATTTTGGTTCAAAGGGACTTTGGAAACTGATCTCCTACTAAAGATAGGACTAACTTTAATGTGTTGTCAGACACCTCAGGATCTCACATAAGGAAATTTTGCTTACTTGCCAAACTTTCCAAAGCTCCAAATGACAAAATGCATCTCTCTGTTCAGCTTACACAGAGAACAACCCAGTTTGGGTTGTGACTCCTACTTGCACTGCTAATATCAGCACAGCAGCAGTTTTACATATTAGTAAGGCTGCCAACCACCTTGAAGAGCCCACTTTCAAGTGTGCATGACATTTCCAAACACTGCAAACATCTCCCTAGTAAGTGAACTCTTCTCTTTGCTCTCATTTTAAAATACAAATTTCAGCTGAATTAGCTCAGCTGTTTCTAAGGAGCATATGCAGGAACAAGCTTTCTGCTGAAAAACCTAGTGCCCTCCCATAACTCCAGAGCAAGGACAAGAAGCTCTATCAAAGAACAGCTTCTCTGTGCAGTTTCTGTGCAGGTTCACCCACATTTGGTTGAAGGATGAGCTTTATACAAATTGTGACTGAACCCTCTCAGTGTGGACTTGCTAGCCTTTAACAGATACTGCCTGTAAGGATGCCAGCCTCATGGAGCGTGTCTGAACCTCTCTCCACTTTCATGGAGAGCAGACTCCAGCTGTGTGTCAGGGTGGGACTTGGGCACAAGCAAAACAGGAACTGACCTACACCAGTCCTCACTGCCAAGGGGACAAAAGCCTGGTCACAAGTTGCAGACAGGAGGAGGTTGCTGTCACATGCACCGCATTGGCTGCAGGACATGGACAAAAAGCGGAGGATGATGCAAAGTGGGTGGGACAGGGAGGGTGTAGTCTAGGACAGGAGCCCAGGGACTGCTGCTGTTGGAACCAGAGGGAGTGAGACATGGATGGGGAGGCTGAAGAGGGAAGATAGCAGGTCCTGAGCAAGGAGCCCATGCTGGAGGCTGGTTGTTATGGTTTAGCCAGGTGGGCCTAAATTTAGGCTTTAAAGATCACATTAGGCCTAGAATTGTCAGCTGACTTGAGCTAAGCTGGGCTAGCTAACAGCTGACTTCTTTTAGCCAATAATATTGTATTCCATACCATACTACATCGTCTCAAAAGAAGTAAAATCCAGTGTGTGGAAGGGGCTGGGGCAGTTGCTTCACAGCTGTGGTCCCAGCAGGACACACCGTGCTGTCCCAGGAGGGACAGGGAGGCCCAAGCCCACAGCACCGGCTCACCACTGTGTTATCTTAGGGAAGTAAAATGTTTGTTCTTAGTTCTTCTCTTTGCTTAAGTCTGTCTTTGGGGAATTGACTTCTTTAGAATGATTTGTAGTTAGAATGGTAAAATCTGTGCTTATTGGGGAGTGGGAAGTTATATATAACTTGTGTAAGTGTGTGTTATATTGTAGTTTTCTCTTAATTTTCTCTTTTCTGTATAAATACCTGTAGTTAGTTTCAGCATAAACCTGGTTTGGAGTTTTTTTTCCCTCTCCCTCTTCTTCCCTTTTCCCTTGGCTGACTGGGGGGGAGGAACACCTTTCACTGTGTCTCGGACAGTTGGCATTTTGCCAGCTCAACCCAAGACACTGGTACTTTCTTATCAAGCCTTGAAGCAGCCAAGTGGGCAGAGTGCAAGAGGCCAACACTGAAAGAGGGAGCACGAGGTCAGGAATGAGCTAGCAAATACAAGGAAGGTAGAGTAATTTGCTCGTTGGGCTCATCCCGACCAGTCCTGAGTGCTTTACAAACATCAGTGATTTCATTCTCACAGCATACTGTGAACTGAGGTGATACTATTAACAACATTATAAAAGAAAATCTAAAACCTGAGGAGAAGTAGTTCCAAAGTTTCTACTATTCTTGCTATCTGTTCTGAGTCATTATTTGTTTTTCTCAGAGCATTTACCACTACATAACATTTCAGGCATTCAGAGTTCATTACAGATGTACCTGCTAATATGTCTGAAAACCAGAAGCCACAGCCAAGTGTCTTTAAAAGATTAAATTAAGGGTAACCTGTGAAAAAATTGGTTTAAGCAACTCCGCAATGTCCTAATGGGACTCTGTGGCAGAGCTGGAATAAGAACCAGCTCCCACAGAGCAGCACTCAGCTGAGGCTCCCTGTGCTCCAGACTTTTTAGTACGCCTCCACTTTCAGTTGGACACCCTAGAAAAATCTATCGTGGGCTGGTTTAGAAGAAAGAATTTTTCAAAATGGAAGTATAATTTTTAAATTTTTGAGAAGGGTAAGATGGAAGGAAATAGTATTAAAATGTTGATGAATATGCTGTTTCCCCTGCTGCTACATCATCTCACCATTCGGTCTGACTGGTGACTCTTAACTTTCTCCAGGACAGGCACAACTCAGAGAGCTCTCAGTGACATCTTCCCTGTTCCCATAAGCCATTTAGCCATCCAGAATAAATCTCCCAGGAGGCGTTTTTCTTCTCTAGCCCACAATTAAATGATTTCTTTCACTGTCTCTTTCTGTTTATACACTTCTCCTCCTCAGTGATTGGGCTCAGTGGCTGAAGCATCACATCTTTCTGCAAGGGATGGCATCCTTCCTTGCCTCCCTCCTAAAGTTACTTGTTTAAATTTTCTGTGTGTCTTAATTAGCACATTGCCATCTTTAGGCATCAGGAAACTTTCTCCTACTTAAAGCCTCCCTGAAATACAATCACGTTACCTTGCACATTATAGAGTATGAAAACGTTTAATGATGAAAGCTCTTTTTAAGGTTTAGTCTGTTGAACTTGATGAGATTTTCAATACCCTGCTGCGTTAAATCTCCACGTACACAGACAAATGGAACAAAAGGTTTAAGAGTGAAATACTTTGGGCTATACTGTCGACATTTCAATTTGTTAGATTAGGGAAACGGCCTTGCACCTGCCCTGATTTTAGCACTGGGAGGTTAACTCCAGTTTCAGGCATTAGCTTGAATGCAAATAAATTGTGTTTACTCAGTTAGGTTCGAACATGTGTTGCCTCAGTTGCCTGATAGCCTACCATGACATTTATAATCGTGTTGATTCTTACTTCTTGTTATGTTAAANGGGGTGGGGGGTGGGGGGGGGGAAGAAAAGGGGGGGCAAAAAGCCCAGAAGTACAGTATGTTTGATTTTGATTTCTTTTAGATTCATCCAGTGCTCTGATAAAATGATCATATTTTCTCTTGGGTTTCTTATTAAGCATCTTATATTAGGAAACATTTTACATCAATTTCACACTCTTTCAGGCACAAAACTATTCGCCTGTGAGCTGGTGCCATCACTGAAAAATCCTTGATTTCTGATTTCTGATGATCATTTTGTTGGGATTTATTGACAACAGCCATTGCCCATCCTGGCACCCCACTTCTGCAGAGCAGGGGCACTGTCAGCTCTTTGTAGTCCACCAGAAGGAGGCTCATAGCAAAAGTCAAACGATGGTAACTCTACAAAAGTTTGTCTGACAGATCCTCATACGTCATTTCTTGGCGTCTATCTGTCAAATTATTTGGCAGCTCTCCCCATATGAATTGTAGCAGTTTAGCTGCAACAATTTCCAGATCAAAGCTGTCAATCACTAGGCAATTCCCACAAGGACATCGAAAAGGACCTGACAGGAAAATTAGCTAAAGCTGCAATAATCTAGAAGACATGAAAAAAAAAGAGGGGAAGGAGGGGGAGGGAAAAAAAGGAAGATTTTCCAAGTTACATGAATTGAAGTTCAATTACTGTTTTCCTTAGTACAATTTAAGACAGTGAGCTATCATAGCCACTAGATCTGCAGGCAAAAATCTAGAAAGTGAATTGCAATTCATCTATTTCCTTGGCATTCCTCCCTTTCCAATTAAATATGCTTTTCTTTTCTTCTCCATTATTCTGAGGAGGCAGTAAACCTCAGTCTAAATGAGCATTTACATTGGAAATCAGAGCTCTCCAAGGCACCCACTGAAACTCCTTTAATACAATATTTGTTTTAATTTGATTTTCTTTCTTGCCTGTGGGAGAGTTTCAATCACATTTTGTATGATTTATAATTGTACGCCCCCTCATCCTGCAGAGGTCATTCCTTTCCTAAAACGGCATCATTTGACTAGAAAGAATTCCTTTTATAAGTAAACAGCTCAGCAATCAATACTGTCCATGGGTGATACTGAGCACAGTACATTTTTTTAATAGAGTCTCTCAAATGTCAAAACCCTCACTTTAATCTCCAAGAAATATAATCTGTTTATATCACTTGCAGCCTCTTGGTTGTTTCCTTCAGAAAGACTTTCTTGGGCTCACTGAATAATCTCTTCTACTTTATTTTATGAAAAATCCAGCTTCATCATACATATTTCAAGCAATCCTTACCTTCTGGAATACCAGTGAATCAGGGAATCATATTCTGTGATACTCCTTTATTTATGTCTTCACTTCAAAATATGGAACCACATACAAAGGGTTAGGATGCAAACATCTTCTAAAACATATTTAATCCTGCTTCCATGATATTGATCTCACTTTGTTTTATTAAAATAATCTGCCATATGCTATTGAATATGTATTTCAAAGAAACAAATACTTCTTCTATATAGGGTACACCAAGGACATGTATTGCTCAAAGTATTAGCAATTAGTATTTAGCATTGTATTTATACAGATATACTAAATGTTTACCAAACACCATGATGTGCAACAAACTAAAAGTTAAAATCAACACCAGAAAAGCAAAATTCTAATATATAACCCCCCCTTTTTTTATATTGCTAATCTATGCTCTGACATGCCAAAACACTACCATACCTAATGGAATAGTGAACCAAAGTAAAAATAATTGTTTACCTAAAATACTACGTCGGATTTTCTGTCCCCACATTTATCTTCATGTATGTTGCTACATGTCTGCATGGTATTACATAAACATATGAATTCAGCAAAGTAAGCACCCAGACACTTTCACTTATATATGTGTGGTTGTGTGTTTACTGATCAGACATTTCACTGAATTAGAGTTCATCTCTTTCAGTCAGTGTATGTCCGCATGAACTTGGGGTTTCAGTTTTGTGAGGTTCCTCTTCCTTGCAACCCGAAGCTCTCAAGAAGTCATTATTTATCTCCTAAACCAAATTATTTCCACTATTCACCTATCTCAGCTTCAGGACTTAGAGCTGTGGGAAAACCCAGGTGATTTCTACACAGTTCTTTGGCTTCTTCTGGGGAACGTAGGGCTTTATTTTAGAAACAGTGTGCACTACCCAGCCTCAGGTCAGCTATTCCATCTGTGTTACTGGCTTAAAAGCATTTCCCTCCCTACACTGTAAATGATAGCAGTCTTTCCATTTTTTTTTCTCTTCTTGCTCCTAATAGAATATCCTTACAGGAAAGATAACAAACTTTGCATGTGTGTATTGCATGAAAAAGAGCAGTGCACAGACAGTTAACCTTTCTCCAGAAACCAGGTGAGGGACCAAAGTACGGTTCTTCATGAGTTAACATAGCCTGTAAAATAAATGGATATGCATTTCTTTAATGTATGTACTCTAACTTGTTTTACTTGATTTTAGAGTGGCTATAGTCCAGCTGTGCATAAAGAATATACATATATATTTGCACATGGCTGTTTCACTTGTCCGTATTATTAAAGACATGGTAGAAAACCACAGAGACAACCTGCCAAGCACTGAAACAGGGGAAGAGCTGCAGCCTCTTGGGCTTGTGATGCTCACACAAGAACACATTCCCAAAGAAGTTGCAAACACATCATCAGTCAAACATTTTCCCAACCAGAAATCCCCTGCACTGCTCAGGAAATCCTGCCAGCCTGCAACAAAACACCCAGTGCCACTGGCAACTGAAGAGGTGAATGAAACCACTGCATGCTGTGCCAGAGACACCATCTTACCCCATGGTATTTGAGGAAAGGCTAAAAGTGCTGCAGTCCCTTCCTAGGGATATGGCTTCCGACTGGACCGCTCTAGCTGACAGAAATTCTCAGTCACACTACTGAGTGTGAGAGTGAGAGAGCCTGAAATATATTGTCCCCAAATCAAAGTTGAGTATCAACAATACAACTGCCCATGTGCTGCTCAGAAATGAATGCTCACAGAGATGGTGCAAACAAACTTACACTGATATTAAGGGGAAAATCCAGAGAGGTAGTGTCTCCTGATCCTCTAAGCCACCAGTTTGTCTGGTCACTGCCTGTCCTCATAATGCAACCCGAAACCTATTCCACCAGAGCAGTGGGATTTACCTTAAAGCTTCCAGTCTAACTAAAACTCCATTAGTCTGCTCAGTATCACAATCTCAAAATGTCCCTTTGTTTTTCCATCCTCCTAATAAGGTGAAGCTTCCTGTTTACAGATGTGCCAGTGCCCTTAAAGCAGAAGGCACTTTACGGCATCGATGCACAAACTTTGTTGCTCTGTGAGGATACATTGTTGCCTGACAGTAACTTCTGCCAGGCCTTTGACTGCCTTTATCAACGCCTTTATCAATGCTTCTCCTGTGATGAGCAACATTTTCCAGAGTGTTCATTTCCACCTGTAGGCATTAGATGAGGGAAAAATCTGGTTTTTTCTTACAGAAAACCTACTGTCTTTGAAAAAAAGAGATACCCATTTACCTGAACCAGGGCTATGTCAGAATATCATTAAATCCAAGTAAAAATAGCAAGGATGCACATCAATAACTGGAATCATATTTAATATCATGTTCTGGCAAGCCCTGAAGCAACATAATTATGTGGCCACTGCTGCATCAAACAAAGAATAACCACTGAACACACTTGAAGGCATACACTGTAATTTACAGATAGGCTTTGAGTACGATTTGTAACATGCAAGTGAGTCTCTCCCTTTCAGCTGTTACAGAGGTGCAGGGAGCAGGGGAAGCAGAGGCAAAGGAGGATGATGGAGAGCCAGTTCTCTGATTTTGATGGACTCTCTTATCTGTCATCTCCAACTCAGGTTTCTTTGAACTGCTCTCCGTACTGGTCTACAACAAGAGCGGAGTGTCATGCCTTGTTCTTCACCAAGGTCACTGGACATAGTGTTGGAGAGCCTCACCTCAAATGCTGGTTATGAAGGTACCTTGTAAGAAGCACCTTTCTCAATTCACATGAACCATACGATGTTACCTTCCCACCTGAGAACTAGTATGTCTTTGCCAATCCTGCCCCACCTTCATGGAAATAAACTTTTAGGATAAGTGTTGTGAATGACTGCCCCTCTGTTACAACCCTTAAGGTGATATTAAAAAACTGTTGCCAGTCTCTTCCCACCAATCTGCACCACCGAGGCCCCGGATCCAGACTGAGGTAGCAGGAAATTATCAAATGGATACTTTGAATGCAGGACATTTCTGTGGCCTTTTTTTTTCCCCATTCCACCTTTATCCTATTTTGACCACTACTGTTCTCAACTCTCTGTTTCCCTCGAGCAGTGCACTGTCCTGGGTCACACACTACAGAACCCTCATCCACACTGTACTTAGAGCTCTACATTACCATTGACTCTCCATCTGTTGCAGGTGAAAGCAGTTTCATAGGGAAAGGGACCAGCCTGAGACTGCAGACATTCCCCCTGCTCTCCCAGACAGAATGCTGAGTCCCCCATATCAACACTGACACCGGCACTCTTTCAGTTCAGCCCTTTTAAAAACAGTCTCTCCCCTCCTGAAGGAGCGCTCCAAGCCTCCCCCATTTCATTGGTCATATTTCCCAAGGACTTCTGGTACTTCCCCAAGAATCGCTACCCACCTTAGTATATACCACTAAAAAAATCTCCACACAGACACACATGGAAAGAGAAAACAACAGGCTTTTGTAAGTGTGCTTCAAATGTTCATTGTCCTCTTCATTTTGCCTTTGCAGCTTAAATTGCAGTCATCTTATAATGTCATTACTGGTACGAAAATGATCCTGCCAGGTTTCATGTACTTTATAAAGGTCATAGGTATCCACTAATTTATACCACATTTCCTTTTTGTTCTTAATTGCCCAAATACTTTCTGCATTTTATATACATGCTTTCTGGGTTATGGGGCACTCAAATAACTCTCCACTGTCCATCAAAAGGAAATGCATTCTTCATATTGCCCTAAGTATTACAATTTTTCATATCAGTCTGGATTACCTGCAATCCCTTCCTCACTCTTCAATTTACAGATTATCAAACTAGATGGGGAAGTTTTTAACTCTGTATCTATTTTTGTACCTAAGGCAGGAGGTTACATCATCTCTTTTATGAAGCATTACAGTAATCTCTGGATTCAAAAATTTCTTGTCCGCATCGATTTGTCTCTTTGATTAGCCTTCTTTTTCATGTTTATCAGAACTGGCATGGGGAAGTACCTTAGGCTGTTTGGATGATTTACACCTACAATCCTAGAAATCATATTGTTGGCATGTTTGATTAAAATGGATCAATTAAAGGAGACATTTTGCCATTCCTTGACATGAGCTCCTCACTTTTGGTCTCATCCCCTGTTTTAGTTCCCAAGAGTCACGGCACCATTAGATTTTCTTTTTCAGTAATCAAACTGTAATAATTCTTTTTATAATGGTGTAATTATCTACTCTCATCTGGTTTCACCTTAGCTAGCTCAGTGAGTCATAGACCTTTACATCTACTGCATCTACGCCCACTGATGATCAACAAGGAGTGACAGTCCCCGGGACTCATTTGCTCTCCACAATGGGTTTACAAGGAAGCACTTGCTTAGAACTAGACACCCTTCTGCATAAGCTCTGAAATAAAAATGTGCATGTAGAGTGTACTGCCTACTTTATTTATTCACTTGTTTATGATTCCCAGCAAAAGGAGGTCTAATTCTTCCTCTCTTGACTGTGTAAACCATGTTACAATCATTATTATTGCAATTATATAAAAGTAATATAAATACTGCGAATTCAGCTCAGCATCCCTAGTTCCTTAACAATCCTGTGCTTCCTTTCAATATTCTTATGTATTTCTTTTACAGAAAAATGTAATGGTTAGGATTTGAAAAGTGAAGCCTCTCTGCAGGACTAGCATTGCAGTGAGAGATGTCTTTTTCCCTAGAACAGAACTAAAGGAACCAGATTAAAAAATCAGTACTTGCTCTTACACTTAGAAGGAGTCATGTCTTCCATGCAGCTGCTGAACACAAAGGATTTCTGATAGTTTCATGTTCTCAATTTTAAGTCACGCATAGAGGACATAACTGAACCATGTCAGGAGAAATTCTTGTTTGCTGAACCCTCTATCAGTCCTGCACTGGACCAACTTTTGACCCTTAAATAAACAAGATTTCCTTTGAGTCCTGGCTGATCTTCCTTTAGAAATCTTGAGAGGGGTACATAATTTCTATTCTGTGATTGTTTAGCCAGAGTTAAGAATGGAACGCAAAATGAATAAATAAAGAAAAAACATATAAAATTACTTTCATTTGGCCTCTTATATGTTTGCTGTGTCGGAATTACTCATGAAAAGCAGAGTTCAAAGTGGTGAGGGCATCAATAGAATGCAAAATGTAAATGTTCATGTACAAGAATTCGTGCCAGAAATTCTTGCACATTCATGGAATGTGACTCTTCTGACCAAGTTCAAACAGGCAAGGTAACATCAATCTTTAGCAGCTGCAGCTAATCCATAGGGTAAAACCCCAACAATATGGGTCTTCTAACGTTTCAACAGTGAATACATTAAAAAAGACCATGGTGCATTTTCCTTTCCCAGACAATAACCAAATGTGTTCCAACTATATAGCACTCATTCTCATGCAGCAATCTTGGGAAGGCAATGGCTGAAAAGGAAATCTAGTCCTGCAAGAAAAGGCAGTGAACTGTAATTGGGAAGGACTGAGCTTTGTACTTTGTAGCCTTCTAAGGGGACCTGAGATAAATCCTGCAATCTTTGTGTTCCTCCACTCTTTCTCTGTAAAAGGGGGATAATGCTTCTCTTCTTTCCAGAGCTCAGAAGAAATACATCTGTGTGGTACTTGGATGCTGCAGTTGCCAGGATAGTACAAGCACTGATAGAGATGGCACCACTTTTGGAAACCAAGCTGAGTGACTGCCATTTAAACCAAAAGGGAGTAAATCATGGACGGGCAACTGGGTTGGTGAGGATATCTACTCTCACCTGTGAATCACTCTGTGTATTTGCACGTTTGGGGTCATTAGGGACAAACCCATTAAATGTGTCAAAACTTCTCTCACTCCTGGCTTGTGGGATAAATATTGGTGACTACAGTGGGAAAACAATGGAATGCAAGACCTTTCATTACCAGATATTTAGTGCAGGCCAGACAAATTCTGCTGTGACCTTTATCTTCAAAGCCAGGACACATTCTTAGAACCCTGACTTATGGTTCCTTGTGTCCAATAAGTTTCTTTCTCAAACAAATCTGTGTCAATCAACATGCATCTGAAAAAGGACAAACTCTGTGTTGTGCAACTGTCCAGCTTGGGTCCAGGTGACACATGAATGAGCTTCTTGAGCTGGACCATAGCCTACATAGGAAGTGAGCATTTAATATATGAAAAAAAAAATCAACAAAATACATTTATTTAGGAAAGCACTGCAACTTCCACTAAAATCAATAGGGTTTTTTTTTCCTTTTATGTCTTGGCATATGTTAAATTAACATTGCTTCATAGCAATGCTCTTTTAGTATCTTCATCTCTGTAGACTTCAGGAAGAGCCCAGTCAAAATCTCTCTTCTCCAGAAAAGAAAGATTTTTAAAAATTTAGAAAACAAAGGTCTTTCAAGTCTCAATATGAACATGATCATGCAGGTTAATACCAAACCATCTCTCATTGCATAATATCTGAGAGCAGGCAATTTCAGGATTATAGAAGATTCTGGAAAATTACATAAGAATTCTCCTTTTGCTGTAGGAGCTTTAAAGCTGCACCTTCATTCAATCAGGAAGATAATTTCCTCTACGTAGCAAGTTTCAAATTCTGCTTATGACCTTGGCATCATGATAATTTCGGTATTAACTTATTTCATGCTAAAGTATTGCTACTAGAACTGTGAATAATTATCAGAATTAACTTGTCTATAGAATGATTAAATAATTTCCTCCAATTTGCATTTGATATGTTTATTAAGTGCTGGAGGGTGCTATTTGCCCTCTTATTTTTACTGCTGTTAAACATTACGTCTGGATTTTTGGCATAGGTACAGTACTATTATGGTTACTACAAAATTTTTATCAGATTAAGGCATGAGTTACCATGTGATACTGTAAAAATGCCAGTAGGTAGTAGATAAATATTAAGATACAATTAGTTGCCACTACCTTTTACAACTTGGAATTCATTAATATTTAGATAAGGCTGCAGTCTGTGCCCGTGACAATATTTTTACAAATTATATTTTCTTATAGTGCAAGTAGTAAACAAGAGAGAAGTTGACCATAAACAATGTAAACATATACAGCAATATTAAAGACAGAAATATACAACGTACAGCCTATGTGCTACTCCTCATGCTTTGTTTGCCCTACCATTGTCTACAAGACCTATTACCCACAACAAATAATTCTTTGTTAGATGATTTAATTTTGAAGCGGATGAAACTATCAGAGGAAATAGTCAATAAAAACCGTGATTTTTAAATGTATTGAAAATATGTGTTTTCAAATGCATGTCTTGGCCCTTTACATAAGCAAGTTGTTGCTAATGCCAGTGTGCATTAGAAATGCAATTGTACTATACTTAGATGTGGTTCAACCACAGTTATAACAGGGCCATGAAAGAACATCAAAAAAAAAAGGAAAAGGAAAAAAGATAGAAAAGAAAGAATACAGAATACAGGTTAAAAGGGAACATATTCTGTTGCTCAGCTAAAAGATTATAATTAGAAAACAAAATTCTTCAAATTAGACTAGATAAATAAAATATTCATATCTCAGAGAACATAAGCATACCATACAGAAAACATGCTTACTTACATTTTGTCTTGTAAAGAACTCTAAAAGACTTTCATCATGGCTTGAGAAATTAGCTTTAACACAATTAACTGGTGAGTTGGAGAAGACTGGACTCCTCTCTTGGAACACTCACACCTGTTGGTCAGGCAAAGTAAACTTTCATCTTTCATCCCTGACGTTTTTCTAGTGTCTTCCTGAAATGCAGCTACTTCTGATCAGCCGTAAATCTCAAATAATCAAAACCAGATGAGCCAAATAGCATAAAAATTAAATCTATGGTGAATAATGTCAGGTAAAGAGTAATATGTGTGACCATTTGATTGCCTGCATTCCCAGGCTGGAGCTGGAGAGAAGTGGGAAATGCCCAGCTGCCTTAGTTGGAACTGACTCAAAACTTCATCCGCTTTGGTTCAGTTCTCAAAATAGGGCACATGACCTCTAAGTAAGACAGTACAGTAGGCTGCTTTTACACTACACTGCTGCTCCTGCAGCCCATAATACCAATTCACCCGCTTTATCGAGCATGGGAGGAGGTAAAATTTGACACTTGCTGAGTTTCAGCGTTATCTTGTTTTGTAATGCATTATCCATAGCAAATTTACCTCTATCTTTAGGAACAGAGATGACATCTGCTACAGAGTGGCTTACACTTGTCTGTCTGCTGCTTTCAGTGTCATGTGTCTGACATGAGTTAACCTCTTATAAAATCTAACGTGAGGGAAGAGAACTGCTCATTGGAGGTGTCCGCGCTGCTCCTCTTGACCTACTTGGAAAACTATGACTCGACTCTTTGCGGCTTCCCCCATCGCAACACAGCTGCAGAAGGCAGCAAAACAGGACCACTTTTAACCGAATCTGAAATGTGCTATATATACATTATATGCCTTTGAATAACATTATTTCCAAACCTTGCAAAGCCCTTTCGTTACTTTATCAAGCTCATTACAGAGCCTTTTTTTTTTCCCATGGAACTGGCGTAATGGAAAAGATAGCCTTTTCTCTTCACAGATAAAGATCCAAATTGCATTTTATAATCTGACAATTATGTAGCTTGATTTTTTAAAATAAAACAGATAAACTCCCCTCCTCGTTCAAGATGAGATCTTAGTTGCTAGTGACAGCTGTTAAAATGCTGCTAAAAATAGATATAGTGTCAACCACTAAAAAGCTAAGTGCTCCTGTGAACCACAAGCAGAAAACAAATGAGGTTTCTACTGAATTTGTGGGAAATCTGTGAGCATCTTGCATGTACTGCGAAAGGTGCTTTATTCTTCCAGCAGCCATCTCTAGCTGTAGCACAAGGGGAAGGGATCCTCCCTCAGACATTTGCTATATTCCCTCAATTTTATTTTCGCTGTTTTTTTGTCTCCAAAAATATAATAAAAAAGACGATGCAACACAAAGATTGAGGCTACCTCTGAGTGTTTCAGATGCCTTTTTCATTTACACCTTTGCCCTGAAAAAAAAAAAATCAGGAAGAGTAAAACAAAAAAAGTGCAAGCAAAGAGCCAAATACATTGGTATCATAAATTAATGAAAAATAGTTGTTCTGGCTACATCAGTTATTGATAGAGCAGCCAATGTGCATGGGTGCTTTTTTCATGGCTGTGATTTGCTTGGTTCCTTGCAGAGTTGCGTGGAACTTTCCTCTGCCTTGGAATTGCAGCCTCCAATCCATCCACAGTAGCTCTAGCCGCTTAATAAATGAGCTGTATTCCAAACCAGATGTATGACACAAAATGAGTAAAGAGAGAGAGAACAGAATTGTTCACATTCGATGTTATAATACATCTCAGTAGGTTCCTCCTTTTTAGCTACATTATGGCTAAAAATAGACCACTAGTGTAGGCACAGTGAAATATGATTTGCTTCCAATAATACAGTAAACTAATTATGAAATTAAGCTATTGAATGTGCTGTTATCTCCAAGACTGGCCTCACCAGCACTTTCTGCTTCCCCTGTTTAGCCTTTGTCAAGTTACCCACAAACTTTGACGGATGCAAACAACAGCTGATAAAACATCACCTTTCCCAAGGCCCCGATCCTAACAGAGACTTTGGCACAGGTAAAATTCCCGGCGAGCAGCCCTTTTCCATGCTTAAACACTTCACAGAGGCTGATAAAATAGGGCCAAGTTTTTTCTCCCTCCAACGCCTCATTTTTTCCTTAAAGATGTTTAAATGAAGAGACATTCAATGCCCTGAACTTAAAACATAATCAGTTTTAAAAGACCTTAGCCACAAGTGAAATATTCATTTAAAACCATCATCACTGCTAGCGCCGATCTTTTTGGGGTTTAGGGTTTTTCTGTTAACGCCCGAAAATGCGGCGTGTTTTGCCCCACTGCAGTCCCGCGAGTGCGGCGCGGACGCTCCCCTTACCCACCCGTACCCCGGTACCCAAGGGCGCGCCGGGGGGCAGCGGGGACCGGGCTCCCCCCGTCTGGCAGCAGCGGGAGGGGGGGATGGAAGGCGCGGGCCTGGCGCGGTGGGGGGGAGGCTGCAGCCTCCTCCCGCAATCCCGTCCAGGGCGCTCCGCTCCCCGCAGCCCGCACGGGGGCCGAGCGGGGCGGTCGGAGCGGGGAGGGGAGGGTGTTCCGCCGCCGCCGCCGCCGCCAGAGCCGGGAGAGACGCTCCGCCTGGGGAAGGGCACGGGGAGACACTCCTCCTCCCCCGCCGCCCGCCCGCCCTGCCTCCC